>APFE030383821.1:0-75953 GCA_000404065.3 Pinus taeda
TCCATGCTTAGTGGAAGGAAGGCCCGACATGTAATCCATGGAGATGGATTCCCAAGGTCGACTAGGGGTAGGTAACGAGGTATAGAGGCCGTGCTTCTTAATGGCCGTTTTGGCAATGGCACAGGCAGTACATGATCGGATGTACTTCCCAACATCCTGTCGAAGATTCGGCCAATAGAAATAATTTTGCAGTACTGCCACTGTTTTCTCGACCCCGAAATGCCCAGCAACTCGACTGTAGTGTGCTTCCCAAATCATCTTGGCACGCTCGCTTGAAGGAACACAGAGGTGACCGAGGTGGCATAATAGGGCATCCTGGAGGTGAAAATCTGCAACCTGCCGACCCTCCAAGAGTGTCTGGTAGGTGTGGCCGAATTCTGGGTCGCTTTTGTAGAGAAGTGGCCAATCAGAAGTCTCGTGCCCGCAAGAGTTGAGAACGATGGTTAGCGCCATGATCGGTGGTCGACTGAGGCAATCTGCAACATTATTGGTGCTGCCCTTTTTATACTTGATATTCAAGTGAAACTGTTGCAGGTATGTAGACCACTTCTGATGGCGATCATTCTGCAATTTCCCTTGGGTCTGTATGAACTGCAGAGGTCGGTGGTCTGTGTGGATGACCGTTTCCTTCCCCAAAATGTAATGCTTCCATTGTCGGCAGGCCTGTACAATGGAATACATCTCCTTATCATAAGTGGGGTACTTCCGGACTGTGTCTGAAAGTGTTTCACTGTTGTATGCCACTGGATGTCCATGTTAGTAAGGACTGCCCCAACAACATAGTCAGAGGCATCTGTCTCGACCTCAAATGGTTGTTGTAATCTGGTAACGTGAGCACTGGTGCCGTGCAGAGGCGATCCTTCAACTCCCTGAATGCCTTCTGTTGAGATTCAGACCAAAAGAATTTTGCTTTCGCCCCGCCCTTGGTGACTTGACTCAAGGGCCAAGAAATATGAGAAACCCCAACACAAACCTGCGGTAGAAGTTGGCAAGACCTAGAAAGCTGAGGAGCTCTGTTAGAGTGGTTGGAGAGGGCCAATCCCGAATGACTTGGACCTTGGCTGGATCGACATGCACCCCCTGTTCATCAACGATGTATCCTAGATATTGAACCTGGGTCATGCCAACAGTGCATTTCTCCAAATTGGCACATAGATTGGGTTGCCGCAGTGTTTGGAGAACCTGTTGGATGTGGTGGAGGTGCTCTTCCCAACTCTGGCTGAAGATCATAATGTCATCCAAGTATACCACTACAAATGAGTTGGTGAATGGCCACAAGATGTCATCCATTAGCCTCATGAAGGTTGCAGGAGCATTTGCAATCCGAAAGGCATAACCAACCATTCGAAAAGGCCCTTCTTGGCTTTGAAGGCAGTCTTCCACACATCAGAGGGTTCGATTGGTACCTGGTGATATCCTGACTTCAGATCAATCTTGCTGAAATATTTTTCCCCCTTTAGTTGGTCTAGGAGGTCATCAATCTGTGGGATCGGGTACCTATTACGGACAGTGATCTTGTTCAACGCTCGATAGTCAATACAGAGTCTCCAAGTCCCATCCTTCTTCTGTACCAACACAATTGGGCTCCCGCAAGGTGATGAACTTGGACGAATGTGGCCTTTCTGTAGCAGCTCCTGAATCTGCCTCTTGATTTCATCATTCTCCAGAACGAAGCATCGATAAATTGGTCCATTGAGTAGCGGTGCACCTGGGGTCAGATCAATGGAGTGCTTGACCTGACAGTGCAGACGAACCCCTACGGGGGAGGTGAAGATGTCATCGTACTCCTCCACGACCTTGTCCATCTGTAGTTGCCGTGCAAAGGGGCCCTGTCTGGAGGTTGTGGCCACCGTCTTCTTCTTTTCTTGAGGGCGTATCGTCAGGAAAACAAATTTTCCAATTTTGGAAATTATCTTACTGCATTATTTTGCAGTAATCAAAGAGATGGCAGTAGGCGGTGCTACCTCTGGTATCCTGTACAACTGATTTCCCAATGTAATAATAACAGCACGGGGCCTTGATTCATACACAACATGTCGCTTCCACAAGTATGGTTGTCCTAACAATACATAAAAAACTTCAAGGGGAGCAATGTCACACAATACCTCATCTGTGAAGGGCTTGATGTTGTATGGAAGGCGACACTGTTGGCTCACGCGAAGATCCCTTCCTTGGTGCAGCCACCCGATGGTGTACGGTTGTGGATGTGATGTGGTTGGTAAGCCCAACCGCTTCACGACCTCTGCTGAAATGAGGTTCTTTTGGCTCCCGCTATCGACAATGAACTGTAGCGGGGAGCCCCTTACCCACATCTGGGAGTGGAAGAGACGCTCCTCCTCCTCTGGATCTTCGTGTTCATTTTTCTGGATCTTGGCAGTAGCAACAGTGGCGTTGGGATCCGCATCAATGATCTTCTTCCCTTTGTCATTCCCCTTGTCGGGTTTTGACTCAGAGTCAAAACCTGCATCTGATTCTGAAACCTTTAGCTCAGCCACCAGTGACTGCTTCGCCCGACACTCACTTGTGTTGTGAGTGGAGCTCTTATGGAACTCACACCATTTTCCCGTGTCCCTTTTCGGCTTTGCAACACTATTCTTTGCTTGTAGCTTTGGCAGGTTGTCTTGGGCTGCCCTGCCTTGGCTTTGTCCTTTGTTCTGTGGTTTCGGGGCACCTTTCCCTTACTTTGGATTCGCAGATCCAAAGTCTCGCTTCTTTTGTTTAAACTTCTGCTCAATCTTGACGGCATATTGGTATGCTATGCCAAGAGAGGAGATGTTCAGGAATTCCATTTCTTCCTAGATGTACTTGTGCAGGCAGCTGCGATATTTGAGTATCAAATGCTGCTCTGAATCCTTGATACCCAACTTCGTGCGAAGGGTATGGAAAAGATTGGTGAACTCCAGCACATCTTGATCCCTTCCCTGCCGCAACGTGGTCCACTTTATGTATTCATCCTCATAGCTTCCAATAGGGTAGTATTACTCCTTAATGGCATCCCGGAATGAATTCCAGGTGGGTGCGGCTGAAAACATAGAGCATGTAGTTTCATCCTTCCGCTCGCAGTAGGTTTCCCACCAGTCCTTGACGTGGGGGGCTGCTTTGAGAAGAGCGAAGACAATCTTTTCCCGACTCGAAAATTCATGAACAAAAAAATAACCCTTTAGTAGATTTAACCATTTATCTACAGCATCTACGTCTATCTGACCCTCGAATATGGGGATTTCAAAATTAACTTGTACCTTAAAGGGCGTGGCGTTTCCAGAGTAGCTGCTAGAAGCCGATGCGTCACTTTTGGGTAGCCGCTGAAGGATTTGGGCAAAGTTGTCCATCATCACGTTCTGCTATCGCTCGAGGGCTTCTTCGAGCAAGATTTTGATAGGATCTCCTGCTCCCTCATCTTTCTTCTCATCCGCCATGGGAGGCCGTCGGGATTTTCGAGGCTGGTCTTGCAAAGGTTCGACCATCTCAAGCCCTAACTCCTTATATCCTGACCTCGTTGGGGACATGCAAAGAAAAAAACAAAGAAAAAGTAGACCTCTCTGATACCACTGATCCAGACTTAAACAGGAACATAACAAATTACAGAGATAACCATATACGCAAAGATGCAGCAGAAATAATACTTCATTTCATTAATGGAAAATACTGAAATATGCTTACAACTAGAAATGGAAATAAACCAACTAGGGTGATGGTAGCTTATCTCTGAGAAGAGATGTGTGGCTACATGCCTCTGAACTATCTTACAATGAGGCTCGAAGCCCTGTTTATTGTGGAAAAACCCTTCACATTCCAAAACCTAACCCTGGAAGATGAAACGCCAAATTGTGGGCCCAGTTTTTGGGTAAGTTGGTACATCAACTTCCCGAGGTCGTGAATTGGTTGTCTTATCTCCGTTTGACGCGCATGATAGCCTGTTGGAAAGATCTCTTCGAGGACTATGACAAAAAAGACAATTTTTCGGTAGATTTCCCAAAAAACGTCGTTTAGGGCCTCAAAACGGCTCCGGAAGTTTAGGACCCGAAAAACTGCTAAAAACAGTAAACTATGCTATAATTAAGGAAACTGAAAGAACTGAAAGAAGCACTAGAGGGGATCCATGTGGAATTAGCGAGTGGCCACCAATATCCACCTGGATCATCAAAACACTACTTTATGCACATTTCCCAAGTCTAACCAGTGAAGTGTGTGTGAATGTGACTCGAAAGTATCTTTTTACAACAACAAAGGTGTTATGACCATGAAGTGCATATATATGTTCTAGTAAATGCGAAGACACTTGAGAACATTAAAGAATATTTAAGACATATGAAATAATACAAAATGATGATTGATGACCAAGGCGACACTTGGTACGACAATGAAGTAGGCTCCAACATTCGAATGTAGTGATATTTTGGAGGATGTTGTAGCAACGACAACACTTGGCGACACACTAGGCACACTTCAGCTTCTTTATGCGGGAATAGTGTTTAGTTGAGGCTTTGACCTTCATGAAGTATTGATATCCCCAATTTCCCCCTTTCGACTTGGTTTTATACATAACACCTTACTTTTCTCTGCTTGGTCGAGACACATACAAAAGATACACTATATCATAATTGTTTTGATATGGGAAAGGGTAATGTGCACAATGAGATTATGATTCTAAGAGTATGATTTTTAATCTATGGTGTTGCTCTGCTACCAACAGGAATGGACACTACCTTTTCAGAGTCACTTCAGGAGCACAATCATTGCTTCATTGCCAGTAATCTTGGACAATACCCTCACGAAGTCGCTTGCTTCACCTCCCCGTGAAGGAAGAATATTTCTTATTTCACCCTTTATTTATTTATTTAAAAGAACTATGCATAAACACTTATTATTTTCAATGGGTTGAATAGGGATCTTGATTTATTGAGATTGGAGGAGGTTGCCACTTCAAAGAAATATTTTAAGTCCTCTGATATTGGTTTGCTCAATTTAGAATTTTCCCTTATCCCTTCTCTACTAGATTGGACAAACGTTAACACACAAGTAGATTTACATCAAGTTGAGAAGTTAACTGATATTAGCATAGGCACAAATCTAATAGGTTTCTTCAAGGTTCTCCTATTGAATGAATCATATTTTCCATTTAGACTTAGCTCAACCTATAAAATCTTCCTAGGACAAAGAAGGAGAACAAACAAAAAGCGAAGCATTGTGGTTGTCACACTTTCTCTTTTATTTCACCATAAAGTCCTTTAGAGCCAAACACTTTTCACACAAATTATTATTGGAAAAAAAAAAGAAAATGCATGCCAAAACAATGAAACAAAACCAAAAGAACCAAGCAAATGGAGTCGGGACATAAAACAACATGCACAATATATAATAAGAAAACAAGCAAATGTAGATACTCAATGGAGAGCAAGAAATATGGTGGATGTAATGCAAAGGAAACTAAATGAAACTAAGCCTATTCCTAACCTAATTAACTAGAAGGTCAGGGCTAAATGTAATGATATTTCTCCCAATCTACAATCACAAAGATACGAGCAATGAAAACTAATATATGATAATGTGCATAAGAAAAGATTAAAGCTTTAATGTCTTGCACAACAAATAGAAGGTATTTCTTAAAGAAATAAAATTTTTCATACCACCTGACTTTACCCAACCTGCCACCTTACCTTTTCTATAAGAACAACAATCATACAAACCTCTACAACTCCTTGTGAAAGCACCTGTACTTGTATTGTCTTCCTTAACCAAGAGAAATCAAAAGTTGTTTCTAGAAAATGGGCTTGCTAAGTAAGATGCCTCCAATTGATTATAGATTGGATCATGAAATTCAAAAACATCCTCTTTAGAAAATTAAAATCCTTGAAAATATAATATCTCAACTAATGGCATGGAACCAGGACGAGAATCTTGTGAGAGAAAATATATCAGATCAAATTCAGGAGGCTTGCCAAGATAGTGAAGACCTGACATAACCATCAATAGAGGCTGAAGTGTCTCAACTGCTTAACAAGTATCTAAATATTGAGATGATAAACCATAAATATTAGTTAGTGTAAAAAAACCATCATTATGTACACTAGTGGGAAAATGATCAATTGAATGACAGTTGTTTGAACAAGAACCATGACTAGATGGGTTGATTGAACATAAGATTCTTGACGGCAAGAAAACAAAGATAAATAAATTTGAATAGATATACAAATGATTTGAATGAAAGAATCAACTTCCTGATATGCTGAATGTGACAAATCATCTACTTGTGACTGAATACAACCAAGACTAACATTATAATCATTAAAAAGACATGCCAATATGGAAAACACATGAAACTAGTTGAGATGTAGTGGATGAAAAAGAGGAACTTGATTCAACAAATAAAACAAGCATTCATTAATACTCAAGAGGAGATTGGGTGCCAAAATGAAAATTATTAGCATTATAATATTTAGAAGAAGGATTAGGAGCTTAATACTTTCAAAAGAATGTGATAGGTATGAATCTGTCAGTCAAAGATAATCTTTAGAGTGATCAACTTCACAACTTATTTATGAAATGTATACATTCCAAACTTGAGTTTGATATAAGGGATTTGCATGGAGATGAACTAATTGAAGCAAAATATTCAATCCAACTGGAAACAAAATCTTGAAAATTGAAAGAGCCATATTCAAAATAATAAATATATTTCAAGGGGGAATTTGCATCTAGTGAAATCACACAAAGGACATAATTATGTGAGAATATCCAAATTCGATTTGGTTTAGGGAGCTTACCAAGATAGTGAGGACCTGACATAACCATCGACGAAATTTGAAGTGTCTTAACTTCCTGATGAGTCCCAGAACTTTCAAGTATTGTATAATTACATTTTGAATATTGAGTGAGATCATGCATGGCATGTGGACAACTAGCATTAGTAATTTCAACTAGATCAATAATATCTAGATGGTAACCATCTACATCACTGATTTGGTCAGAACTTATATCTTTGACAAAGAGATTACCCAAGTCAAAAGATTTTTCTAATTACACATTTAAAGATGGATAAATCGAATAAATATCATGGGTAACCTAGATAGAATAATTTTCTTCATGCACACTTGGAAATGATAAAGAATTGAATGGACACTGAATAAGGTTTTTACCTTTTTCTTCATCACGGATGACCTCACTATCTTGTGTCAATTCAAAATCCAACTCATTAGATGATGAACTTGAAGAGCATGGAGTATGTTCTTCACAAGTTGATGCATTAAAAACAATAAAATGCAAGGAATAGTGAGGTGAAGAGGAAGTTTCCAAGAGAACAGCTTCTTGGACCCAATTAGATTCAATATCTAAATATTTCGAAACAAATTTTTCTTGAAAAATTGAAAGATCAAATGGTGTACTTGGGCATACACCATCACATACAATAATGGATTCAGAATCATCAGGATGATGGTTGTCCAAGAATTTAGATTGATTAAGAAAATCAGTTTCATTTGATTCATTACTGAGATTGCTAGATTCAAAATCAACCAAGGACTGAAGAACATAATCTTGACACAGAGGATTTTGGAAAAGAGAATAAAGATCAAAAGAATCCTCACTTTCCTACTCCTCTACTTGTAAAGAGTGACCTCCTTGCACGTGATCACTGTTTGTATTTGGAATAGGTTGATCAAGCAAATCATGGGGGAAGGGTTCATGAGAAAGAGACGATGGAGGATGCATAAATTCAAATTAGATTCAAGAGTAGAGTTATGGATGTAAATATCATCCCGAGGAATGGAAGGACTAACCTTTGCATGAGGATTCATGAACCATTTGAAGTTTTCCTCCATTGGATCTAAACCATGGAAAGTGAAAGAAGATTGAGGAGACAGATCAAGAATTTGATTTCTAGATTTCCCAGCTTCAACATTATCATAGGGAAGCACCCAAATTGGTATTGGAAAAGGAGGAGGACAATGATTTAAAGAAACCCAAACCAAATGTTCAAACTTTTGTTTAAAGAAATCCCAATCTATATATTCTTCAGGAAACTCATAACGTAAGTGAAGGAATCTATTAGAAAAATCCTCAATTGGTTCATTAGGATTCATTCTAAGTTGATTGATTCTTTTATAAACCTCTTGGTAATCATACCTATCAAAATATCGTTGAAGCTCGAGGAAATGATAAAAAAAATGAATAGAGGCAGATGGTAAGGTGTGACACCATAAGCTAACACGACCTTGAAGGGTTAGGAAGAAAGTCACACAAGCAAAATCTTCATCATTGATTCCATAATGTTCACAAAATTTAAGAAAATTAGAAATGTGCTTGGCTATAGATGTTCCATCCTCACCATCAAACTTTAATTGAAACAAGTGATAAATAGGATCATCAGGGATTAAAAGTTGACCAGGGGATAGGTTAGAAAAACACCCTGGGAGTATGATTTGGGGATGAGACATTAAATTTAAGAGATTGAAAACAAACTTAATGGGCACAAATTGTCATTTGGTCCTCCTTCTAGCGCCTTAATGTTAACGGTGCTGGATACCGCCAACATACAGGGGGTCTCCCAAATGTGAAGTCCCAATTAGACCTCACACCTTTTGGAGTAGGAGCCCCATTTGGAGTATCAACCTGATCATCATAACACAAAGGTTCATCTTGGTTTCAATAGATAACATAAGAGATTATATACATAAACCTTGAATAAGCAAATAATATGACATTGTGAAGCACCAATTGTAGGATGTAAAAGGAAACCTTCATGAGGGGAGACAAAAGTGAGTCTCTAAGAGGAAAGTAACAGTACTATCCTAGAAGAGGCATAAGAGAGCATGAAAATATTTGTTAGTGAAATAGTTCACACAACAATATTAAGGAAAACACAACACACATTCATCAAGATAAGTACTGAAGCCACCGAAATAGTTCAATTTCTCTATTACATATGAACACAACATATACCATAAACATCCCAATAATATTCCTAAAAAATTTGTGATGCATGCATGAAAATGTGTTGGCTCATAGAGCTTAGTTATAAGTTGAAATATCCAAGTACATCAATTAAAATGGTGAACACTAGTTCCAATAGTGTATCATTAAGTCACTTCTTTCTTCTCCAAACAATAGTTTTTCTCTCCTATGCCAAGTAGAGAAGCCAAGATTAGCTCTTCAAAGCTTCAACCTCCAAAAGCCATTTTCTCGAGTTATGAGGTTTCTTTTATAACAAGAGTAATGACCTGTCATATCCTCATGACTCTTGGATTACCCCCACGAATCTTGGATTTCTAGTGTGTCCTTTGGACTTATAAACAATTCTTGAACTTGTAAATGACTTTTGGATTTATATATAATCTTTGTCCATATATGACTACGTGACTCTTCATGTTCCACATATGACCCTTGGATTTTGACTTATTTGTCTTTTACAATGATTACAATACTACATCATAACCTCCACATCATCATATGATGAAACTTGACATGTCACTCTCTTTGATGACTGGGACTAATAGTGATAGATGACATGGACTTTCTCGAGTGGTGACATGGCTGCCATTATGTCTTTGCTCTTTGTTTATCTTCTAATTGTGGCACTTTCACCCTCCAAAGGGTCTTCAATCTTGGAGTCTTTGGGGTGCTTTGATCATCAAGTTTCAAGTATGTTATTGGTTCTTTTCATGCTTCCTTTTTTATCCTATTTTCTTGATCTTCCTCGTTTGTGCTTGCCATGAGGTCCCGAGAATACCTGTTTCTGCAATCACCCATGACAAGCAAATATCAGCCTAAAAATCTCTTAATCTACCATGTTTTATGCATATTTTCTATTTATCTCTTTTTGGTGTGCTCAAAAGAGCTAAAGGGGCTTTTGGGCACATGGGTGTACTTTGAAAGGCTGAAGGGATGAAGGGGAAAGGTTTCATGGCTTCAGTAGGCGCTTAAGAGATGGAGACAGTGAAGGAAGGGTGCATGGCACAAGTACGAAGGACATAAGGGAAGGCTTTGGGCTTCCCAAGTGTGATGTTTGCTCAAGGGAGAGAAAGAGGGTGCATTCCTTCAAGTCAAAGTAGTTCTCTTAAGGAGGGTGCATCTCTTTGAGTCAATGGAGTGCTCTCAAAGAGGGCACATCTCTTCAGATCAAAGGAGTGCTCTTAATGAGGGCACATCTCTTTGGGTCGAAGGAGTGCACTCAAAAGAAACCAATGAGGGGACATGGCACAAGTTTGAAGGCCGAAGGATGATGCTTCATGCCTTTGAAGTGCACTCATGCACTCAAGATACTAAAGAGGCACATGGTGTAAGTGTGAAGGTTGAAGGATGAAGCTTCATGCCGTTGAAGTTTGCTCAAGCAATTAAAGGGTCAAGAGGGCACATGGATAAAGGGTAGATTGTAAGGCCTTCGGGGTGCACTCATGCGCTTAAGGAGGGAACACTCCTATGGTTCGATGGAGTGATCCCAAGGAGGGTGCATTCTGTTATCACTCAGGTTGTCCCTAGGCTCCTATTAGGGATACGACCGAGGTAACCACAAACCAATCTTCTGATTGCAGGTCCTAGCCCACCTACAATCGGAGAGGGCTCTCTCCTTTAGATTCAACCTCAGTTGATCTGGATTCAACCTCAGTTGATGATTTTAGGCTAGCTTTCTGACTTCAAGGGAATGTTGACTGTGATTGGGAGGAAGGTAGGATTCTCGAGTAAAGATGCACAGTAAGGTGTTATAAATTCTAAACCATTGGGCATGGAGTCACAGATTGAGGCATGCAAGCGTTTTCTCGGTCACAAGGGGATACAGAGCGGGATAGCCACGCAGGATACAACATTCAAGCTGCTAAAAGTACGGGATGAACATCAGGGATGAAAGGCAAAAGAGAATCATTTCATCATGCTGACAGAGGGGAGAAATGGATGAGTGGGATCCCGGAGCAGTTAAGAATTCCAAAGACATGCACCCATATACGAATGAAAAAGGGTAAACTAGAGTAGTTAAGAATTCTAGCTCATGACCGTTTCAGAAGAAAACATCGAAAAGTGCAGAAATTGAACTTAAGGTGTACTTAAACAAATCTTAAGCTATTCTTTTTTTCCTGCAACTTAGAAGGGCGTAAAGATGATAAAAACATAAAATAAACAGGGAGAAAGAACACTTATTGGATCATGCAGAGACACAGGAATTCCGTAATCATTCCTTGGCCCAGAGAAAACAGCAAGTTGTTTCACAATCCATGCTTTCAGCAATCTTTGATTATGAGAAATATGACAGTTACAGTGCGAGTCTTTACTTAGAGAAAATTGCTGGAAAGAAACTGACCAACGACTACTACTACCAACCAACCAACCCTTTACAATATCGCTTCGGGTGGTATTTATAAACAAAATATCAGGAAGACATCATTACAAATGACCGTGACAAGTCTGCTTAGAACTCTTCAAAGAATCTAAATGCTGCTGGAAATAAATGCAAGTAAATCTTTTTGGCTGCGCTAGGGGCAGCTGAATCGGAACAGGTGACGAGGTGGCCCTTGGGGACCAGATGCGTTGCTGCTGAAGTGAATGTGCTTCGTGGCTGCAGTTCGGCCTTGGTGCGAATTGAATGTGCAATTATTATGATTTGAGAGCTTTAAGTGATTTTGCTCTCTTCCTATGAATCTGCTAAAAGGTATTCAATTTCTCTTGGTTTGGGCCGCTGCTCAAGATATTCTCTATTACACTTTGCCACTACATTGATGATTTCCGCTGTCGACTGATACTCTTTGACACGCTTGAAGCCTGCTGATTTGATCTGATACACTTTGAACTCTGTGAATGATCTGCTGCTATCTTTAAACTGGATTCTTTGGCATGATTGGGCGATTTCGGGCATTTTCGGCACGCAGTGGGCTCGACAATCCGAAGATTCCCTGAAGATTTCTCGAAATGGCCTATTTCCCGTATCGAAAACTGCCTCTGTTTCTTGATGTGGAGCTCCGAAGTGTGACTTTTCTCCTTGCGCGAAGCTTTTTCGGCTTTTCTGGCTGCTGACGTAAGCACTGCCTCAGCTGTACGGCGGATGATGTCATCAGTGGGTCCCTAGTACAGCACGATGTGGTGGGGTATTGGTGGACTGTGGTGGAGAGACTCCACTGCGATATAGCGATATCGCGTCGGCAAGAAAGAGGGAGATCATTAGGTTGGGCGTGTGGTGCTTGCGATTGCCGATATGCGATATCACGATATCGCATCGGGGAAGATGGAGGGATGAACAGATTGGACACTCGGCGCTTGCGGTCGCCGATCGCCAATTTCACAATGTCGCATTAGCGGGGAACGGGTGGGCAAGGTTTTGCATGAAAGTGAGATGGCGAGGTTGCGATGCGAAAACGTTTTTGAAGGGGAAAAAGGTAAGTAAGTGGGTGTGAAGGGCCTTTGAAGTTTCGGAAGGGGTTCAACTACTTCGGGGGAGTTTTATACTTAGGAAGGAGTCCAAGATATGTAGAAGGTGGTTTCAGAGGTTGGGTTCTTGCTTAGTTTTTGCTAAACTAAGCAATTCCCGAGGCATGCTATGGTTATTTTTCAACTAGGGGGGGGGGGAATATTACATAGGGGAATTTACTTAATATTAATACGGGGACGGGAAACATAGGGAGCTATATAATAATGTTAGGGGTTAATGTGGAGATGATAAGAAAGCGCTAATTTCGGGGGAACTTAGGCTGTTGCAGGGGGAAAGGACCATATTTCGGGAGAAGATATGGAACAACTTTGAGCAAAGCAGATCTTTACTCAACCAGAGTGATGAAGATGATGAACTAAAGAGGTGTCAAGCAGATCTTGACCTCTTTTTGGGGATGTTAGTTAATGATTGGGGGAAAGCAGAGAAGGGGAGTTAGTTATACCTCATTTGAGCCTTTTGCTTACAAATCTTTGCTGATTATGTTATGCATGATATGATACCTGCAAGCTTGGAACTTGTCAGCAATTCAACATCCTTCAGAACTACCTACCCAGCCTACTTGCCTAGCATTTTTTCTTCTTTTGCTTGGGGGTGCACTTAGACTTGCAAACCCATCATACATTTTTCTTTTGATGCTTTCCTATCTACATACTACCTTTATTTCTTCCAGAGCCCAGATTAAATTAAACTGTTGGACTCTCTTGTTTCTCTACCTATATAAGAGTCTGCCAAGATTAAACTGTTTGGACAGACTTACAATCTCTATATTCTAAAACATGAAATTTAAACCTAGGGAGACCAAGATTAAACTGTTTGGACCTCCCTTTAACTAAAGTAGCGATACCAAGAAAACTTTTACAAAATTTGAAGGCAATTGAATGAATCTTGAAGAAGCCTTCTTCATTTGGAGATTGTTTGAGCAAATATGGAGCATTGCAGCAAGAAAAGTACGACATATTTGGGCTGTGAATGCCAATCATGAAAAATGAATACTTGCTGCAGCAGGAGCTAACATATTCCATCCAATATTTCTTAAAAATCTATTTGGGGTGTTGTTGATGGTGTTGCACCCACTAACATGTCAAGGGGATCTCCCTGGTAAGAAGTCCCAATTAGACCTCAGACCGTTTGGTGTAGGAGTCCCAGTAGTGGGTTGTAAGGTAATGCCTTGATCGCGATTTCGCATAGAGGCAAGTAGGATAACTCTATCTGTAGAATGAATGTGACTATTGTGTGAGTCAAGGAAGATGTATGAGAGGTTCCAACACATAAAGGAGGAGATAAGGGTGAAGGTGAGTTCTTGGTTGAAAGGGATCAATCCCAACTTGGCTGGTAACACACAACACAAAACGACATACACAACTTCTGACGGAGAAGTCCAGTTGGATGCAGTAGTCACAACATACAAGGTAAGATAACACGTACAACAATCATGGATCAATCTGAACGAGTGCAATTGTTGTTACAACAAAGTTCATGTGAAAGGTCTATCTTGTGTCCGACAGAGCAGTCAACATGGATGGTGACAACATTAAGAGCATATACAACACATTTGCAACAAGATTTAGATAATCTCATGTGAATCAGTTCATACACAAATACGTAATTTAAACAAAATATATCATTAAAGAAACTAGAGTAGTCCAAATACAATAACAACATATGCATGAAAATGTGTTGGCTCTTATTATATTAAGTATAAATTCGAATTATACAATACATCCATGTAAACCTGCTAGCCCCATTAGTGAAATGTTATAGCCAAATGTGCCTGCTCCTCTAAAGAGATGTACTAGCTCCGTGTAGTGGAGAAGCCAAGGCACATTACAATACTATCCAAGCATTCTTCAAGATAGTCTTTGTATAAGCTTGGTTGGCCAAAAGCCTCTACAATGAGTTATGAGGGACTATTTATAGCAAAGGGTGGGGTGATCCTTGACATTCCCCTTTGTGATAGTTCAACTACCCTCATGACCCTTCACCTACTCTATAACTATTACATCCAACCATTGACACTTGACTTACACTTGACATGACTCAACATTGTAATGCATATGTATTCATGTGAGACAACATGGCTTGAGAAAGCCTTACAAGAAATCATTGACACTTGGTCCACTGTGATGAGACCAACTCTTTGAGATGCTTGTGATGGTGAAGGTGGTGAGTTGGTGTCAAGCTTGGTCATCCGTGATAGTGTGCATGCAACCTCATGGTGAGATCTTGCTGAAGAGAACTCTTGCCTCTGTTGCAACTGGTGCATTGGTTTCTCCACTGACATGCACATGTTTTTCTTGGGTACGGTTGAACTAGCAACACATTGATGCATAGTGACGCAAGAGGTTGATAAAAGTAATGTGGTAGTCTTAAAAATAGACTATTGGTTCATTTATAACCAATTAGATGCATTCAAGTGGATTCTATACGTGGCTTACTTTATCCTGAGGGTCCCACTTTTCCCCTAAACACGTCAATCTTGTTATCACTCAAGGAAGCTCTCCTATGTTGTAGTTCGGAGATGCCTAGTAACAGACAATATGCAATATTGTTCTCTGAACTATTGGAATGAATGATGGTTTGGGTCAAGTCAGATGACTGTTTCAACTATGTTTTTACTCAAGACATGCATGAACACCCTTAGCTTTACAAGGTGTTAGAGTCGGTCTGGTCAGTCCTCTGTCAGAGATCAAAACTCTTTATGCATTTCATGTTTAGGTGTCCCGCTCCATTCTCCCAGTTGCATTCTGCTAGGGGCATGCCATAATCTGACGGAGAAGGTCATGATAGTCATTCCCCCTCATGTTTGGCTCTTGCTAGCTCAGGTCTTTGTCAATCATCATCAAAGTCCATGACAGTCAAGGTCTGGTCCGTTAAAGGACAAAGGTCATTTCGAGGTCTAGGTCTAGGAATTCATCAATTTGGTCTTTGAACATGTCTAGTAAGGCCATGCAGGCCAGAGTGAGGCCCTTACACAGTTATGGTTCAAAGAGCTTCATCATCATGCATATAGACTCCTACTCTTCTTCAAAACTCTGTTTTGAAGAAAAGTCAAATAGGGTCATTTATGACGAAATTTTCAAAAAATTCGCTAGTTTATTTTTTCAAATGCAGTCGTGGTCTCCGTGGCCAAATGTCCTGTCGTGCAATCCCTGCAAAGAGTGCCGAAAATTGGATCATTCAAGTTAAAATTTCAAAGGGAAAGTGAAAATCAGTGTGTTTAAAGTCAGTGAAAAAGTGCAAAACTCAAACATTAGAAAAATGGGTTTTGAAGAGGCAAAAATCAAACCCATCTCTTCCAAGGCCATATATACAAATTTTTTTCTAAAACAAAGACATTATGCCATTACAAGCATTGGAGAAGCATTGTGAAGGCGTGAGTGTGCATTGGTGAGTGATTGAGTGAGTTGGTGGTGGCTAAGGAGGGCGCGATGCATATAACCAGGAGTGCGGCACACACAGAGTGCATGGCGCACACACAGCTTGTCCATAGTGCAAATTTCCTAAAGGTGCGATGCATAAACAGGGCGCGACGCACTTGGCTTTGCACGTGACACATACAGATAGGGGCCTAAACATGTAGCTGGAGGCGGCTTGGAGGTGGCTTTAGACAGCGCGACGCATATAACCAGGGGCGCAGTGCACACAGAGGGTGCGGCACACACGCAGCTTGCCCACAGTGCAAATTTCCTAAGGGCGCGATGCATACCTAGGGTGCAACACACTGGGCTTTGTGTGCAGCGCATACAAACAGGGGCTTAAATAAGTGCCCAAACACTCCCAAATTTTGGCGAAGCCTATCAAGTTGAGAGGTAGGCTCTTTAAAACCACTTCCTCATCAAATTTTTCAATGAAAGGGTGTTTATAGAGATATTTCAATGCCACCAAAGTGTATCAGATCGACCATAAGAAATCGCCAAGAAATTAATAGCTAGGGTTGTTTAAATATCTTGTTAAGTGCCAAGGTTTCACTCCACTCATTTTTTCCCCTCACCCATCACTTTTCCCATGCCCCCTCTCTCATTTTTCCTAAAATCCCTACCCTACACTACTACCAAACCGTCTCCTCTATCCCTCCACTTTTTGGTCAACACAAAATCCCAAACCCTACCCCATCTAAATACCCAAACTCCTCCCATATTCCTAACAAATTTCTCCCTATAAACCCTATCCCCATTTCATCACTCCCTTCCTAACAATCCATGTTTCATTGTTCCCCTTGGTAACAGATATTACAAAGGCACCCAGCCTCACACCATAATCAAAAGGGCAGCCTAATCACAGTCCACATTGCAGTCATGACATCACAATATTTGTCTGAGTATGAGATGGAGACACAGAGTGACTCATCCTCAGAAGAGCAGGCTCCCAGGAGACACCACAAGTGTGACAAACATGTCAGGGATGAACCCACTACCCTCACCGAGTTACAAGCATGCCCTCTTGCCATGTCATGCTTCTAGCACCTATCATGTTTTGAATTTTGTCAAAGGGTGGCAAATGTTAGAATCCATCATGAGTTGGCTCGTTTGTTTGTGCTTCATCTACATGGAGGTTAGTCTACCTTGGCCGGGGTCACTTTCACATTGACACCCGAAGCTATATCAGTGGCAACAGGTATACCAAATGTTGGAGAAAAGTGGCATAAGAAGAAGAAGGTGGAAAGGTAGCACTATGAGCCTTACATCAAAGCCAGATTCTTGAATGAGCTCACAAGAGTCTTTCCCTTCAGATACTTGAAAGATGAGTATGCTCCTCTCATGAGACTAATCATGAAATACTTCAGCTGTGAGGGGAGGTTCTCTCGACTGTATGCCTATCACATCCGCTTGCTCATGCACTTTACCAGGGTGAGGATGATGAACCTCCCGTTTTTCATATGCAGGAACATAGAGAGGATGAACACCTTCATGCTACATAAGACCCCTCAGCAGCATCTTAACAGTGTTTATCACTTTGCTCTTATTCGGATTTTGGTAGATCATCAGTTGGGATTGCACAGCATTGCTTGGGAGGACTTCATCTCCCGTGACTTCTTCAGCACATCACAGGTACTATCAGAGCTAGAGCAGGAGTTGGGTGGTCCTTCTTATCAACATGAGCATCATGAGACCAGTACCATGCCATTTTTCATTTCATATTAGAGAGGCAGTAGGAACTTGTTTGCAGCAGCAAAGTGAGTGTTATCTCCACCCAGGGTGGAAGGGGCCTCGCTTCTGGCATCGACTACACAGGTATTGGACAAGGGAAAGAAGCTCATGAATGATGAGGGGCCATCAGGTGTACAGGTGACCAATGTCATCCTCATTCAGGATGAAGAGGCAGAGGCAAAAAATGCCAAACTTAGGATGACCATTCAGGAGTAGGACTTGGAGATCCATGACTTGATACTCAATATGGAGAGGGATAGATGGGTCATCAAGTATCTGGAGCATAGAAACAAATAGCTTGAGGACTAGTAGACAATCATGGAGCTGTAAACCATCCGTCAAAACTGACAAGCTGCCCAACAGAGGAGGATCGAGCTCACTACCTTGGAGCAAGAGATCAACAACAACCATGACTTGTCATTACAGGGCACAGAACATGAGCACAAAGGCCTGAATAAGGAGTTTGAAGGCCAAATTGAGCAGAGAAAAAAAGAGGCAAAAGAGAACCTCTAGCCCAAACACAGGATTTTTTTCTCTGGAATGGAATTTTTTTGGCAGAAACACAGGTTTTTTCTCTATACACGCCGCGCCACCGGCGCGACGCGTAGGATTGGGAGCTCCAAATGACAAATGGTTTTCATTTTTGGGTTCAACATGCAAAATAATGACTGCTGGCACTCGGGCAAGAAATTTGGGCATGATTTGAGTCTCCAGGAGGTCAAAAACACCCAAAAAATGGCCTCACTGCCCCTATTTTGACACACAGGAAGCAGTTTTGGGAGAATGAAGATTTGGAGGGGCAAATGAGCTCCAAATTCAAACATTCCACTTGGGTTGGAAAGTAGATAGGACAGGAATTTTAACGAGCATACTTGGGCACATTTTTGACTCCTACAAGTGCCTCAAAACTAGCCTCAAAGTGGTGTGACACATACAGAAAAGGGTGCGGCACATATAGGAAAAAGGGCCCAAAATGCCTCTATTTCGCGAAATTTCTCTTCTCGACTTTTTGTAAGTGGGCCCACTCATATGCACTTCATTTCTTTGGCACCTAATGCAATTTTAAAAGTATTTTCACTGCAGATGGCCAGTTATTCAAGTGGCAAAGGAAGGCAAAGGGCCACCCAAGCCATTTGTCATGTTTGTGGCGCTGCACTGTAGCTGATGTTTCGCTCTCCACCTTCATTTTGTGATGATTCGAGTAACTCCCCAACCCTTGGGAATTCTATCTCTTCATGGCACATTCTATATATTGTATGCAAACCATTTGCAAAGGGTTGGTTGGCTTGTAACTTCTGGGAGACGGTGGGAAAGAAACTTTGTTTCTGCATTGTATATTTTTTACAGAGGATTAATGAAAGGCAGTGGCTCTATTTCATGAGATTCATGTGGTTTTGAGTGTACCAAATGTGTCTCTTATGTTTCATATGTATCTTGTTATCTTTCGTAGCTCATTTCATATTCATTTCCATTTGAAATTTTCTAAGTTAGCTAAGGTAGAATTCAATTTTATTTCTCTCCCCATGGGAAACTTTCATGTTCAGTGTTCATTCTTCTGTTGAAAAGGATTCATGTTGTCCATGCCCTTTTCACTCTCTTAATCAATCTCTCCATTCCGCATTGTTTTAAACTAATTTGCTAGGATTTCCGCCTATCTTTCCTCACGAAGTAATCCGTGCCTTTCTATTAAGTTTTCTGTTCATTGAGGTCCATTGGTCCCATATCATCCCAAAAACATAGTCATTCATAAAAATCATTTCTTGTATTCATATTCACTTACTAGCCTAAGATAAATAGTTCACTGTAAGTCATCTTAGGCCTTTTCGTTTATCTATTCGCTGAGTGTGACTCGGAGAGAGCCCTCTCCTGTTTTGGTAGGGTTGGCTACTAGACTGAGCGTCGTTTGTGGTTACCCTAAATTTTGCCTTCCTTCAGCCCAAGGCATATTTAGGTGCTAACATAGTGGCGATCATACTGGGGACAAATCAATCACCTTACTTCTTAATAATTCTAAGCTTCCGGATGATCAGTTTAGGATTTTATAGGTTGAGTAAAGTAGGTTGTGTCCTTTGATTTTTCTCAATAGCACGCTGGCTTCTCGAAGATATACTAGAGCTAATCCAGATCCTGACCCTCCGCACATCTACAAAAATCCCAATTTGATTTCAAGAATTCGTCGTCAAGAAAGCTTTATATCGCCCATGCTCAAATCCCATTCATGACCGAACATTTTTGAGTATATTGAAGAGCTAGAGTTTGATGAGTAGTTTGAATTATTGTTGTTCAAAACCAAGTCTGAAAGAGCGGTTGAATCTACTGTCCGCAATCCCCAGTTTCTTGTAGACTTGGAGATGGAAAGGGCTAACTGGTCTATTGATAACTACATAGTAGCTCAGTTTCAAACTCTAATTGCTAGCCCCTTAAAAATTGTGCACACTCCACCAACACCTCCGATGAAAAATCCACCAAGAGTGATGACTGCCTGCTTTGCACCTCTTTTTTTGCCTCAAGTTTTAGATGATATGCCCGCTGATTACCAAAGAAAAATCCATTTTTTGATGGCAATCCTAATGGCATTACCGCTTAGGAACATGTGGACAGAATGGCATACTTCTATGAACTGCATGAGATCGATGCAGAGAATGTGGCAATGAGACTTTTTGTGCAGACATTTGCAGGTGAAGTGAGGAAATGGTTCAAAGGTTTGTCATTTTCTCGTATCGCTACCTTGGCTGACTTACAAAGACAATTTTTGAACCGCTAGGAAGTGAAGAAGAATCCTCTTCAAATTCTGGCCGAATATGAGCAAATCAAAAGAAACGCTGGTGAGTCTGTCCAAGATTATTGCACGAGATTCAATACAGCTTATAATGAGATTCCAGATAATCTAAAGCCACCTGTGGGACTAGCCATGTTAAAGTTCCCGGATGGTTTTGATGCTGATATGACTTATCAATTGAGAGAAAGAAAACCAACCACAATGGAAGACATGCAGATGATATCAGTCAGCATTGAAGCAAATCTGCTGACCAAGAGAGCTAGAGCAAAGGCAGAAAAGAAGGTCACTGCAAAGGAAGAATCTTCCTCGGTAGATCAGCTACCTCGGAAGGTAGAGAAAATGCTTGAAAGAGTGAAACTTGACAAACCAGAGCCACAAGTTAGAAATCCTAACTTCCATGGCCAGCAACAACCACAGTATAGAATAAGACAGAGAGTTTAGCAAGCTCAAGAGCCGATTGCACAACAACCAGTACAAACACCTTTGCAGCAAAATTTTGTGCATGGACCGGAATCAGATGAAGATGGGAATGTAACAGGCGAAAATAATCATCTCTTTACTCCTGACGATTTTCCTACTTATCTCATTGAAGGGGATGAGTATGCAGAGAATTCATCTACACACAAAGATGGAGATTTCATTCTAGCAAGCGACACCATCATGGAGGAGAAATCAGATGAATACCAAAGAGGCTACATGAATGTTTTGTCTACCCAACAGCAGTGATATTCACTTAGAAACTGATATGTGCCAGTCAGACCCACTCAGAAAAAGAAGGATGTTGAAGCGTCAAAGAATGATCTAGCAGTTACACAAAGGAAAGGAAAGGAGGTGGTTGAAACGAAGAGTAGAAAATCAACATCGGTGGAACCATCACATCAGCAATACATCGAAAGAAAAGGAGAGGAAATAAATCTCAGTCAAAGAGTTAGAAAGGACTCCCGCTTTTAGCTTGGAGAATGAGATTTCTAAACTAAAGATATCCATCCCTTTGATTGAATATTGAAGGACAACAGTTACAAAGGACAAGTATCTAAAATGTTGAATTTGGACCTAATGTCCGACATGGTGAATGTCGAAGATGATCAACCTGAAATGATTTTTGGGCTAGCATCAAATGTTGAGTCTCTTGATAGTGATATGCCACCTTTTTACATCAGTTTAAGGTTGCATGATCTTGTGTTACATAATGCCATGTTCGATTCCAGAGCTTCTCACAATCTCATGCCCAAGGCAATCATGGATAAGCTTGGTCTGGACATCACCCGGCAATATCATGATCTGTATTCATTTGATTCCAGCAGAGTAAGATGTATAAGTCTCATCGAAGACTTGGTTGTGATTTTGGATTAGCTCCCAATGAAGAATGTTTTAATGGATGTTGTGGTAGCAGACATTCCTCCGAGGTTTGGCATGCTTCTTTCCAGGTCTTGGGTAGCGAAACTAAAAGAGACACTACAACTAGATTTTTCCTATGCAATGATTCCAGTATTTGGACAAATGAGGAAATTATATCGGGAACAAAAAATGAAGTACATGATCACAAGCAAGGAGAAACTAATAAATCATCCTATTAACTATGTACATACAGATTTACAGTCTTTTGTTTTGTATTTAGATAGTTTAAATGATATAGATAGTCAGTTGGTAGAAGCAGGTGATATTCCGGAAATAACAGAAAATTTCAGAGAAGTTTTGAAGAAAGAAGAACAAGAATAGCAGAACACCGTAGGGAAATTAGCTGAAATTAATGGACAACAAGTAGACAAGGCACAACAAACAGATTTCCAACACTTGCAAGAGGAAGAAGAAGGTTTGTGGACCATGGATTTCGATGGAGCAGTGGGAAATGATGGCGTTGGAATTGGAATTTGGGTACGCAGTCCTTTCTCCGCCCCAAACAAGGTCCCTAGTAATGTATGGGTATGCTCTTACAAGTTGGCTTCTGAATGTTCAAATAATGAAGCTGGGTATGAAGCTCTAATTGCTGGCCTAAAGATTCTAAGAAAGCTGAACGCTAAGAGGATTTCAGTATATGGCGACTCCGAATTGGTTATCAAGCAGGTCAGAGGCGAATATCAAGAAAAGCATCCTAGGATGCGGGCCTACCATAATGCAGTCCTAGACATTTTGAAATTATTTTCAGAATACACCTTGACATGTGTGCCTCATATACAAAATAGTATTGCTGATGCTCTTGCTAAGGCAGTGAGTAGTTTGAAGATCGCATTGAACTCTAGTAACAAATTTGAAATTCATGTCAAGCATCATCCAACCGTTCCAGACAATCAGAGATATTGGCAAGTGTTCCAAGATGATGAGGAGATTGATGATTTTCTGCAAAACAAAGGCAAGTTTAAAGAGAGCTCAATTGATGAAGAAAATGATGATGGAAAAGGCAATGGTATAGATGAAATGCAGATCAATCAAAAGGACGTGTTGCAGCTGAAGAATAATGTTATTCCCAAAGGCTTGATACCTCTAGAAGAACTCTTTGATCAAGATGATGTAGCCCGCAAGCCAACATTGCAGCCAATAGAGAAGGGTGTGGAAGAGGTCAATATTAGGACAGCTACAAATCCTAAATTGGTAAAATTGTCTAAAGCATTGCCGCCAAAGATCAAGGACAAATATATCAGTTTGATGTCTTCATTTGCAGATGTGTTTTCTTGGGACTATTCCGACTTAAAGACATATGACAGTAATATAATTCAACACACTATACCCATGAAGCCCAATCAAAAACCATTCAGACAAAAGTTGAGAAGGCTAAATCCAAATTTGTTGCCATCTATTGAAAACGAGATCAGCAGGTTGTACAAATCAGGGATCATTGTGCCAATCAGATTTTCAGATTAGATCTCCAACTTGGTACCCATAAGGAAGAAGACAGGTGAGATTCGCTTATGCATTGATTTTAGAAATCTCAACAAAGTCTCATTGAAGGACAACTATCCACTTCCCAAAATGGACCTTATACTTCAGCAAGTAGTGGGGGCATCCCCCATGTCACTGCTTGATGGTTATTCCGGATATAACCAAGTTTCTGTCCATGAGGATGACTGAGACAACACATCGTTCACCACTCCATGGGGAACCTTTCATTACACAAAAATGACTTTCGATTTGAAGAATGTAGGTGCCACATTTCGGCGTGCTATGGACTTGGCTTTTGCAAACGAGAAGGATGTCTTTTTGGAGGTGTATTTGGACAATTTGACGGTGTTTTATAAATTTGATGAAGAACACATGTACCATCTCAAAACTGTTTTCCTAAAGTGCAGAAAATATGGCTTGTCGATGAATCCAAGAAGAGCTTGTTCGCCATGGAAGAAGGCAAACTACTCGGGCACATTTCTCAAAGGATGGCATCCATATTGACCCGACACATGTGCAAGCAATTCAGCAAATAGATTTGCTCCAGAATAAAAAGGAGATACAATTGTTCAATGGCAAGGTGAACTTCCTCCGCCGCTTTGTACCCAATCTTGCAGAGCATCTAAGAGAGATGACAAACATGCTTAAGAAGGACAACCAAGTGAAATGGACAGAAGACGCTATAAAATCATTCAATTTGGTCAAATTGGATCTTTGCTCAGCACCAGTTCTAGTCAGCCCGGACTACACTCAAGATTTCATATTGTTTTCAATTGCTTCAGAGCATACTATGGTAGCGATATTATTGCAGAAAAGAGATGATCATGAAAGACCCATTGCATTTTTTTGCAGAGACATAAGAGATGCAGCTTTAAAGTATAACATCATTGAGAAGCAACCCCTTGCACTTGTGAAGGCATTGAAAGATTTCCGGGTGTATATTCTACATTCTGATGTTCAGGCCTATGTTCCTAACACTGCTGTAAAAGATGTTTTAGTGCAGGCCGATCCGGAAGGAAGAAGAGGCAAGTGGATTGCAGCCTTGCTGGAATATGACATAGAAATAAAGCCCACAAAACTGGTGAAAGGACAGGGATTGGCGAAGCTAATGGCTGAATCAAACTTGCATGCTTTTGACATAAATATGATCATTGCTATGTATGATGAGAATGGTGAAGAACCGCCAATTCAGGTATCTGAAATGTTTGCTCTTTCTCCATGGTATTATGATATCATATATGTGCTCAAAAATTTGTCACCTCTGCCTGGCATGACTAGAAACAAAGCAAGAACACTCAAGTTGAAAGCTGCCAAGTTTTGCATTCTTAATTTAGCACTGTATTGGAAATATCCTGGTGGCGTTTTGTTAAATTTTTTGGTGGAAAAGGAAGCAAAGCAAGTCATGGAGGACTACCACCAAGGAGAATGTGGTGGTCACCTTTTTTGGAAGTCAACTGCAAACAAAATTTTGAGAGCAGGGTACTATTGGTCGACATTGTTTTCTGATGTATATAAGATGGTCAAGCACTATCATAATTGTCATATTTTCGAAGGAAAGTAGAAGTTACAGCCTCTACCACTCAAGCCCATAGAGGTGAGCGCCCCTTTTTAGCAATGGGGATTGGATTTCATTGGCGAAATTCATCTCGCTTCTTCCGGACATCATAGATGGATCCTCATAGCCACAGATTACTTCACATAATGGATTGAGGCGATTCCCACCAGACAAGCTACAGATGCAGTAATCATTTCACTCCTCAAAAATAACATCTTGTCTCGCTTTGGTTGTCCAAATAAGCTAATCACTGATAACGCAACAACTTTCAAATCAAAGAGGATGGTAGAGTTTTGTGATAAATATCAGATCATTTTGGGTCACTCAACTACCTATCATCTGCAAGGCAATGGATTGGTAGAATCTTCAAACAAATCATTGGTCAACATAATCAAGAATCTGCTAGAAGTAAACAAGAAGAGTTGGCATAAGAGGTTGGTAAATGCGCTTTGGGCAAATCGGGTCAGCCAAAAGAAATCCATAGGTACGTCACCGTTTTGAGCTTGTTTATGGAGTTGATACAGTATTTCTTTCCTCTCTTGTTGTCCCGGTTTTCAAACTTCTTCAGGAGGCCGGTAGTGAAGAAGATCCCATGCAGAGAAGGTTGAATCAAATGGTCCACTTGCAGTAGAACAGAGAAGAAGTTTTCAAGAACACATCCAAATTGCAGGAAAAAATCAAGAAAATTTATGACAGAAAGGCAAAGGTGGATAAATTTCAGGTGGATGATGTAGTGTTGAATTGGGATGCAAGGAATGAGGAGAAAGGCAAGCACGGTAAGTTCGATAACCTCTGGAAAGGTCCTTTCAAGATTGTAGCATATCGGGGGCAGAATGCCTTTCTTCTAAAGGAAATAAATGAAGAAAAATGTCCAGGAGGGCCGATCAATGGTCGGTTGCTCAGTGGTACCACTTCTGAGTTATCAATTCTGCTTCAACTGTCACTGTAAATACCATTTTATTTAAGTTTCGTTAGAGTTGTTCAAGCTAGTCTTTAAGTCATTTCAATGTCAAGTTTGAGTCAGTTTTTTTTTGTTCATTTTAGATTCATAAATGAGTCAGAGTCCTATATTATTTATCAAAATGATGACTCCATAGCCCAATGGACGAAGGCACTATCTAGCTCTTCCAGAGATCTGCTGTTCTTGGCACCTCGAAGGAGCTACCATCCCCCATTGGAGCCAATGTTAGAGTCGGTTTGGTCAGTCCTCCGTCAGAGATCAAAACTCTTTATGCATTTCATGTTTAGGTGTCCCGCTCCATTCTCCCAGTTGCATTCCGCTAGGGTTATGCCATAATCTGATGGAGAAGGTCATGATAGTCATTCCCCCTCATGTCTGGCTCCTGGTGGCTCAGGTCTTTGTCAATCATCATCAAAGTCCATGACAGTCAAGGTCTGGTCCGTTAAAGGACAAAGGTCATTTCAAGGTCTAGGTCTAGGAATTCATCAATTTGGTCTTTGAACATGTCCAGTAAAGACATGTAGGCAAGAGTGAGGCCCTTACATAGTTATGGTTCAGAGAGCTTCATCATCATGCAGATAGACTCCAACTCTTCTTCAAAACTATGTTTTGAAGAAACGTCAAATAGGGTCATTTATGACAAAATTTTCAAAAAAGTCTCCAGTTGATTTTTTTAGATGCAATCGTGGTTTACGTGCCCAAATGTCCTGTCATGTAATCCCTGCAAAGAGTGCCAAAAATTGCATCATTCGAGCTAAAATTTGAAAGGGAAAGTGAAAATTAGTGTGTTTTAAAGTCAGTGAAAAAGTGAAAAACTCAAACATTAGAAAAATGGGTTTTGAAGAGGCAAAAATCAAACCCATCTCTTCCAAGGCCATATATACAATTTTTTGTCTAAAACAAAGACATTGTGCCATTACAAGCCTTGGAGAAGAATTGTTAAGGTGTGAGTGTGCATTGGTGAGGGATTGAGTGAGTTGGAGGTGGCTTTGGAGGGCGCACCGCATATAGCAAGAAGCGTGGCACACACAGAGAGCGCGGCGCACACGCAGTCTACCCACAGTGGAAATTTCCTAATTGTGCGACGCATACCCAGGGCATGGCGCACTGGGCTTTGCACGCGCCGCATACAGACAAGGGCCTAAACAAGTAGTTGGAGGCGGCTTGAAGGTGGCTTTGGACGGAACGATGCATATAACCAGGGGCATGGTGCACACGCAACCTGTCCACAGTGCAAATTTCCTAAGGGTGCGATGCATAACCAGGGCACGACACACTGGGCTTTGCGCGCACCGCATACAGACAGGGGCTTAAATAAGTGCCCAAACACTCCCAAATTTTGGTGAAGCCTATCAAATTGAGAGGTAGGCTCTTTAAAACCACTTGCTCATCAAATTTTGTTAATGAAAGGGTATTTATAGAGATATTTCAATGCCACCAAAATGTATAAGATCGACCATAAGAAATCACCAAGAAATTGATAGCTAGGGTTGTTTAAATGTCTTGTTAAGTGCCAAGGTTTCACTCCACTCATTTTTTCCCCTCACCCATCACTTTTCCCATCCTCCCTCTCTCATTTTTCCTGAAATCCCCACCGTAAAATACTACCAAACCCTCTCCCCTATCCCTCCACTTTTTGGTCAACAGAAAACCCCAAACCCTACCCCATCTAAATACCCAAACTCCTCCCATATCCCTAACAAATTTCTCCCTATAAACCCTATCCCCATTTCATCACTCCCTTCCTAACAATCCCTATTTCATTGTTCCCCTTGGTAATAGATATTACAAAGGCACCCAGCCTCACACCATCATCAAAATGGTAGCCTAATCATAGTCCACATTGCAATCATGACATCACAACATTCGTCTGAGTATGAGATGGAGACACAGAGTGACTCATCCTCAGAAGAGCAGGCTCCTAGGAGACACCACAAGTGTGGCAAACATGTCAGGGATGAACCCACTACCCTCACCGAGTTACAAGGATGCCCTCTTGCCATGTCATGCTTCCAGCACCTGTCATGTTTTGAATTTTGTCAAAGGGTTGAAAATGTTAGAATTCATCATGAGTTAGCCTGTTTGTTTGTGGTTCATCTACATGGAGGTCAGTCTACCTTGGTCGGGGTCACTTTCACATTGACACCTGAAGCTATATCAGTGGCAACAGGTATACAAAATGTTGGAGAAAAGTGGCATAAGAAGAAGAAGGTGGAAATGCAACACTATGAGCCTTACATCAAAGCCAGAGATTCTTGAATGAGCTCATAAGAGTCTTTCCCTTTAGATACTCGAAAGATGAGTATGCTCCGCTCATGAGATTGATCATGAAATACCTCAGCTGTGAGGGGAGGTTCTCTCGAATATATGCCTATCACATCCGCTTGCTCATGCACTTTACCAAGGTGAGGATGATGAACCTCCCATTTTTCATATGCAGGAACATAGAGAGGATGAACACCTTCATGCTGCATAAGACCCCTCAGCAGCAACTTAACAGGGTGTATCACTTTTCTCTTATCCGGATTTTGGTAGATAATAAGTTTGGATTGCAGGGAATTGCTTGGGAGGACTTCATCTCCCATGACTTCTTCAGCACATCATAGGTACTATCGAGCCAGAGCAGGAGTTGGGTGGTCCTTCTTATCAGCATGAGCATCATGAGACCACTACCATGCCAGTTTTCATTACATATTAGAGAGGCAGTAGGCACTTGTTTGTAGCAGCAAAGCGAGTGTTATCTCCACCCAGGGTGGAAGGGGCCTTTCTTCCAGCATCGACTACATAGGTATTGGACAAGGGAAAGAAGCCCGTGCATGTTGAGGGGCCATTACGTGTATAGGAGACCAATGTCATCCTCATTCACGATGAAGAGGTAGAGGCAAAAAGTGCCAAACTTAGGATGACAATTCAGGAGTAGGAATCGGAGATCCAAGGCTTGATACTCAAAATGGAGAGGGCTAGATCGGTCATCAAGTATTTGGAGCAGAGAAAAAAACAACTTGAGGACCAGCAGACGATCATGGAGTTGCAAAGCATCCGTGAAAACTGATAAGCTGCCCAGCAGAGGAGGATCGAGCTCACTACCTTGGAGAAAGAGATCAACAACGACCATGAGTCTTGGTTAGATTGGGTCAATCTAAACTTGGAGAAACTGCTAGAGAAGGAAAACAGGGACAAAACCATATTGAGGAGGATGGCTTGTCATTACAGGGCATATAACATGAGCGCAAAGGCTCAAATAAGGAGCTTGAAGGCCAAACTGAGCAAAGCAACAAAAGAGGAAAAAGAGCAAGATCGGCTTTGAATCTTGGTTGATGCTTTGGTGGCCCAACATAGTGCCTCTTAGAGAACCTCCAACCTAAATTTCAAGTAATTTGGGAAAATTTTGGTCGCATGGAAATTGTTTGGCACAAACACGGGTTTTTTCTCTATACGTGTTGCGCCACTGACGCGACACGTAGGATTGGGAGCTCCAAATGAGAAATGGTTTGCATTTTTGGATTCAGCATGCAAAATCATAACTACTGGTACTCGGGTAAAAAATTTGGGCATGATTTGAGTCTCCAAGAGGTCAAAAACACCCAAACAATGGCCTCACTGTCCCTATTTTGACACACAGGAAGAAATCTTGGGAGAATGAAGATTTGGAGGGGCAAATGAGCTCCAAATTCAAACATTCCACTTGGGTTAGAAAGTAGACAGGATAGGCTTTCCACCGAGAACACTTGGGAACATTTTGGACTCCTACAAGTGCCTCAAAACGGCCCTCAAAGTGGCGTGACACATACAGAAAAGGGCGCAACACATATAGGAAAAAGGGCCCAAAATGCCTCTGTTTTGCGAAATTTCGCTTCCCGACTTTTTGTAAGTGGTCCCACTCATATGCACTTCATTTCTTTGGCACCTAAGGCAATTTTAAAAGTATTTTCACTGCAGATGGTCAGTTATCCAAGTGGCAAAGGAAAGCAAAGGGCCACCCAAGCCATTTGTCATGTTTGTGGCGCTGCACCTGTAGCTGATGTTTGGCTCTCCACCTTCATTTTGTGATGATTTGAGTAACTCCGCAACCCTTGGGTGTTCTATCTCTTCATGGCACATTCTATATATTTTATGCAAACCATTTGCAAAGGGTTGGTTGGCTTGTACTTTTGGGAGACTGTGGGAAAGAAACTTTGTTTCTGCATTGTATATTTTTTACAGAGGATTAATGAAAGGAAGTGGCTCTGTTTCATGAGATTCATGTGGTTGTGAGTGTAGCAAATGTGTCTCTTATGTTTCATATGTATCTTGTTATCTTTCATAGCTCATTTCATATTCATTTCCATTTGAAATTTTCTATGTTAGCTAAGGTAGAATTCAATTTTATTGCTCTGCCTGTGGGAAAATTTCATGTTCAGTGTTCATTCTTCTGTTGAAGGGGATTCATGTTGTCCATGCCCTTTTCACCCTCTTAATAAATCTCTCCATTCCACACTATTTTAAACTAATTTGCTAGGCTTTCCACCTATCTTACCTCACGAAGTAATCCGTGCCTTTCTGTTAAGTTCTCTGTTCATTGAGGTCCATTGGTCCCATATCATCCCAGAAACACAGTCATTCATAAAAATCATTTCTTGTATTCATATTCACTTACTAGCATAAGATAAATAGTTCACTGTAAGTCATCTCAGGCCTTTTCATTTTTTTATTCACTGAGTGTGACTCGGAGAGAGCCCTCTCCTGTTCTGGTAAGGCTAGCTACCAGACTGAGCGTGGTTTGTGGTTACCCTGAATTTTGCCTTCCTTCAGCCTAAGGCGGATTTAGGTGCTAACACAAGGCTTTAGACCATTAATGCTTAATAGTTTATAGATTCAATGGATAAATAGAGAATACTGACTGTACCAGCAGATGCATACATAAACACATATGAATGGATAACTACAGAAAAAAAATGAAACTTGCAAATCTAATTTATCAATGCAAAGATAAGATGATAGTTATCTAGCATTAGGCAGAGCAGAAAGGTGAATAACCTATTCAAGTGCAAGCATAGAACAAAGGAAAAAATGGGAATTGAACATGTAACAACAAAAGGAGCTTGTATTTCTAGAATGAAGATGATATGCTTAGTGGAGCAGAGTCTCCACAATATCCAAATGTTGAATCCTTGTTACTCTGAATTTTCAAGTATTTATAGGCCTTTTATAATGCTCTCGAGCCTTCTGAGGCTCGAGATGTCTTAATATATCCTCTGTGTCCTTTTATTAATGACTTGATGCCATGACCATACATGCAAGAGCTTGGAGGCCTCTTTTTCTAACAGCAGTAACCAATTTCTGGTAATTTGTTGCACTGTCAAAGAGCTTGCTCGTGCTAGCGATGCTCCATGATCTCTTTGGGTTGATTCGGCTACATCATGTTGGGATTTTTCCCCTTCTGGCCTCTGTCCACCAGTCGCTGTCTCCTGGATAAATCCTTCTTCCAGCATCAACAATCATTGCTAGACACTTCTAAGGACATGCTGGCCACCTGAACCTGCAATGGAATGGCTATCATGCCTATGAAATCCCTGCAATGGACCCTTTTCTATTTTACACAGAGAAACGCTGCCATACTATGAAATTTCGCTAAAACATTGCTCATCCAGACTTCAAAAGTCCTTAAACATGGTCTATTCTCGCATCAGGTCCACCTGTGATTGCTTATTACAAGTTGCAATGCCCTTGTGCCTATGTATTTTCTTTGTATTTTATAAATACAAAAATCATGAAAATAACATGAAAATGGCTCCCTCCGGACTTCAAATTTATGCATTTCCCTTCACGAACCCTTTTCGTTTGGGTCTTATCGCATCGATGCTGCTCTTTGTATTTTGTTAAACAATGAAATACGTGAAAATACATTAAAGATGCCTTTCCTGCGGATCTCAATCTTTATGAAATAATATTTATATAACCATCAGGCCTGGTTAATCGGATCACATATATACATCTATAACGCCCTGCTCCTTTGCAATGTTCTGACATGATATTGCGATGTGACTTGTTGCAATCACATATCGCTCAAGCCTGAGGTCTTTCCATATAACATTGCCCTATGCCCCCGCCGATTGCAATCTGCTGATATCAGAGATCATGATATTGCATGGGCTCGGTCCTATCGTGCATCTGCCTTCGATATCCTCTGACCGCCTTAGTTGATTGCGATCTGCTGATCAAATCTAGACTGTTGATTGGCCAGATCAGACGACTACTGTGAATTTTAGTGTTTGTGCCTCCGATACTTGGCTTTTCACTATTTTTATGTGTTTTTGCCTCCCGATAGTGCTTTTTTCCATTCCAAGGTTTCTTCTCTTGCATTGGTTTTGGTATTTAGCATGATTTTACTGGCCTTTGAAGACTTAAAGAGCATATTTGGACACATTTGGAGATGCAAGAGAAATATTTGGAAGTCTGGCTTATGGGCAAAGAAGAGCAAGAGGAGATGTGGCCGTCAGAGCTGAAACAAGGGACATTTCTGCTAAAAATAGTAGCACTGCACCTCAGGGGCTAACACTAGCTCCTTCTATGGATGAAATCCTCCCTATGAGGTTTCAAGAACTAAAGACCAATGCCTTTCCCGTATAACCAAAATGAAATCTATCTCTTGATGTTCCATTGGGCATGGAGCTTATTTTTCATAGAAAATAAAAACAGAAATCCATATTTACAATTTCAAGGCTTTAAAGCCTTAAATGAAAAAAAATTTCAAGAATCGCCATTGACTGGGCCACTGAAAACATCTTCTCCTTCCAAACTATGCAAAATAAAGGTATTGTTCTTCTGAATTTGAGTGATGAAAAATGGACCTGTCCATAAGGAGTCAAACTTACCATGATTACATTTCTTTTCCTTCAGTGTATCCCATTTAAGAATGCAGTCACCAACTTGGAAATTGTCCACTTTTGCCTTCCTCTCAAAGGTTTCTTTGATCATCTTTTGATGAACTTTTGACTTCTCAACCAACTACTCTCTGATCTGTAGTAATTCAACCAGGTTATTCATTCTCCTTACCATGTCATTTGTTTCATCATGTTCTTGAAATAATTGGGCCACAGGGAGAATTAGCTTGATAGGAAAAACAACGTTAGTGCCATAAACCATCTTAAATGGAGAATTTCCTATGGACATCTTGTTGGTAACTCTGTCAGCCCACAGTGCAAACTTCAACTTGGAATCCTAGCTCCTTTTGTTGTCCTCCAATAGTTTTTTTATTATCCTTACAAGAATCTTATTAGATGATTCTTCCAAGCCATTTCCTTGAGGATAATATGAGGTAGAATGCACCAATTGAATGCCCATGGATTCAGTCATGTCCACTAACTCTTTTTCTATGAAATCTCCTGCATTATCAGTGACTAGTTTGGTTGGGTACCCAAATCTAGTGTAAATGTTCTCATTCAAGAACTTTATGACAACTTGATGCTTAACATTCTTAGTGGGTATAGTCTCAATCCACTTGGTGAACTAATTAGTGGCTACCAAGATCCATTTGTGCTGGTCACTGGAATATGGGTTGATCTCACCGATAAAGTCCAAGGCCCACTGCTGGAAGGGACCATTGGTGTGCACTGGCTCCAAAGGCAGATATTTTAGATGTTGTCTTCCTACAAACTTCTGACATTTGTCACAAGACCTCATATAATAACACACATTAGAGAACAGAGTAGGCCAATAATACTCGGGTCTCAGGATCTTGTGGGCTATGGTTTTCCAATAATGATTTCCTCCACAAATGATAGAATGGAAATGGTGCATGACTTCCACAGATTGTTCTTTCTCTAGACATATCAAGAGGATTCTTGATGGGTCTTTGCAATAGAGCAAGTTTTCATTAATGCAAAATTTGGCTGATCTGAGCTTAATGGCCTGGGCTTGACTTGAGCTAAGCCCTGGAGGGACTTCTAGCTTCTGCAGAAAATGAACTATGTGTTATAGACATATTTGAGCACATCAACTCAAAACTTATATGTCGATAAACTAGGTCTCATCAACCCCTAAAAGAGTTGTTTCATACCCTAAAATAGCTTAGTCATCTGATTACATCATTCCCTAGAAGTTCCACCTGAGAAACCATCCAGAATTGGCCTAAACTGAACCATACTGACTGCTCCACTAGAAAAGTGTGACAGATACTAAGTGTTACACTAACAGGGTGCGATGCATACTGTTTTGGCCTTCTATAGGGTGTGATGGGTGAGGATGGACAAATGTCTGAGACAATTTTCTACGTGGTTGCTCATGGGATCTTCTAGAAACTTCTGCTATGCCACTTGCCTCTCTAAATTCGCCCAAGGATGAGTAAGAGATCCAAGAAATATCCAAGTGGAACCAATTGTAACAAGTGGAATGACACTAATCAAATCCCCAAAGATGACTCACACCCTTGCACACATCTATAAATGGATCCCTCATCTACGAGATTTAGAGGCTAGAATATGGTGAATTCTAAGGAAGTGTTGATAGTTTGTAATTGAGGAAAGAGAATTGTATTGTTGGTTTGATCTTTCTATTTCATGAGGTGAAGAGGGATTGAAGCTGGGAGGATGATGCTGGATCAGACAACTAGGTTGTAATTCTCCCTTCTATTTAATAAAGTTCTTCAAGTTTTCTTCCATATGACTGTGCAATTATGGATGCTATCAACTTTTCATTATATATCTGCTTTTGCAATGTTTATCTTGTAATAGATCAAGATGCTTTGACGGTTCTTTGTTACTGTGTTTCTGCAGGTACTCTCCAAGCGGGTTAAGTACGGGGAGGAGTTGCAAGCTCTTTCAAGGGGGAGAGAGATCAAGAAATGGATCAAGCGAAAGTTCCAGGTTGGTCCCACTATATTTCTCTTATCTATTACACATAGAAGAAATTGTTGAATTGCTTTAAACTATTGTTTCAAGGGTAGCTGCCAAACCTAGAGGGCTAGTCGTTCGACAAGACACTAATTTTCCTAGAAACAAATTGGCGACTCCATTGGGGAAATATTAGATGTTTGTTTGTTGTTATTGTTTGTTTTATGTTCAATTTGATAAGCTATAGACAAAGCCTAAAGTTAGCCAGATAGCCTTCGAACTGCTCTTGCTTTGCAATTTCATAGTAGATGAATGTTGCTTCAGTCAATATCTGGTTTAGTTTATGAATTGAAAATATGACTTGCAAGCACATATAGATGCCCTTTTGGTAGCTCAGTAACTTCTCAAGACATTCCTCTATAATTTTCTCTTTACTATCCATCAAAGCTTAGCTTAACGCATTGAAAACCACTGCACATTTGAGCCAAAACCCACTTCAGTTGCACTCTCTGGCCCATCACATTGTTTGTCACTGTAACCTAGTATGCATCGCACCTCTCGAGTGTAATAAGTGTGATGCATCCCTGTTTTTGTGAAGCCTAGGTGCGATGATTGACTAAATCCTTTTTCCATTCTAGAAATTGGGGGTTTTTGACCTTATTTTCAGTTTTGTTTATTTGTTTTGCTGCTTATGAATAGTGCCTCCTTACTGAAGCCTACTTGAATCACATAGATTAGCCTCCATTATATTAGGATTAGCGAATGTTTTTGTGTATTTGACATCATTTACAATCCTTTGTTGAAAATTTGCTTAAATCGATCTCTCGCTTTGGTACAAAAAATGTCGTAACTGTCATTTTGTGTCGAAAATAGAAATGTCGTGGATTCTTCCTTCCCTTGATAGTCGATGGAACTTTTATTCATGTATTTCATTTGATTTGTTTTTATTCGAAGTGTCAAAATAATTTTTTGTTCGAAATTGAAAAGTGTCGTTTAGTCTTCCTTTCTCTTTTGAAGAAAAAATTGTTGAAAATGTCATTTTGAAAGAAATATTTCAGATCTTTGCTGCATTTAGCTTTCCTTTTCGGCATTTTTCACATTAAGGATAACGAAAACAAATACATGCATTTGAATTTTTCATTTTTAGTTTGTGTGTAAAAAATTATTTAGGAAAATGCACTAGTGTGTGCTCTTTTCTCTTTGTTGAAAGAATTGTAATCTTCCTTCCCTAGTAGCTAGGATTTTCATTGATCGAAATAAACAAAAATTGTTTATCATTGTAGATTGAATTTTAGGAATTTCAAATCAATATCATGTGGTGAACCATTAAAAGGAAAACTTTAAACAAGATCAACTATAAAATAAATTTCAGTGAACTTAACAATGCTTTGGAACTTAACGCAACATATCTAGAGGTCTAGGCTAGAGACGTGTTCCGGCGTCGTAAAAACTAGTAACTATCGTTTTCATTGAAGGTTGGGTGATTCCTCCTCCTTGATATGACAAGTGCTAGCCCAGACTTGTGCTCCTCGTACCATCATGTATATATTGGGAGACCATAATAGACTTATATCCTTTATCCATAGGAAGCTGAGTCTGTCGCCTTATTGATCACAATGCATTGAACACAATATTCAGGAAGATTGATTGCCATAATAAGTCCTTGGTAGTTTCTCTTTAATTTATCACCAAGGTGTATTTTGCAGTTTTACGATTGGTTTGGTAATCCCTCTGTCTAGATTTTCTAGAGTAGTCACTTTCGTTCCTTTTTGACTCTTTAAAAGAAAAGGTTCATCTGAGCACTTGTCACTTTAGGCTCATTAAAAATCAAAGGAGACTAGAGTCATCTTTAGCTTTTTCTCAACTCTTAAAAACTGAAAAAGCAAAGTTGTGTCAAAGCATCATTAAAATTAATTGAATTCGGGATAACATCCCTATTCCTTAGTTATTAATAGGTTGAGATATATGGATTCCATCAATCAAGGAATCCCTTTTGAGGGGAATCCTGGTCCTTTTACTTCTTTGGGAAATATTGGTGCTCCTCATATGGCCACATTGTCCATTCTAGGACTTACCATTGGCCTGCCAGTATGGCTGTTCTCAACCTCTGTGGTTCAAAATGCCGTGATTCCTCAGTAATCGAATAAACCTCCAGTTGATACTAAGGTTGACACTTCGCCTTCTTCTTTGTTTGTTTCTCCCTCCCCTTCTTCCTCTTCGCTTGGTGAAAGTAGTGATTCTAATAAACAGGTGGCTGAGAAGAAGAAGAAGAAAGGAAAGGAGAAGAAGAAGAAGTCAATTCGGCAGGGGGGCAACCAAGCAACCATTGCTTTGAATGCATCATCTGGTGAAAATCCACACATTAAACTTTCCAAAGCCAAATTTCCATGCATAATTTGTGCAGGTGACCATTTTTCTTGAGACTGTCCTTACTTTCCTCAGATCTTGAAAGAATGGTCTCCTCGTTCACACCATCCTATGTCATCAACTTTTGGAGATCATGTTGGTAACACACCTTCAACTAGTGATAGTGAAGTTCATGGACAGAGGAGAGATGTTAGATTTCCATGTAAGTAATGTGAAGGGAACCATGCCCTTCACCTTTGTCCCTTTTTGGATGAAGCCAAAAGAGTGTTGGATAACTGTCCTGCTTCACCGTAGCAACTTCCATCTGACTACAGGAAACTCTGCCTAAGTCCTTTACTGGTTGAAAAACCAATTGACTTAAATCAACCATTGGTCGAAACCACTCTCTCTGAAAGTGAGTCTTATGAGTCTATAACCGACCAAAATCAATAGGTCGAGGTGATAGTTGACCCAAGTTCACCTTCAAATAATCATACCCTTCCCGAAGAGAGTGAGAATGATACAGTTCAAATTCTTTTTGTTACTTAAGATACCGATGAAATTGGGGTAATATGCCTGTTCCATCTAGAGAAGAGGAAAAGCCTCCATCTCTCGTAGCTCAAGGGGTTGATTCTCCCGTTTTCTTGGTACCCCATCAAACTAGTCTAGTAACTTCCTTTGATTGGAATCGACTAGCAAGATACTACCTTCCTTCTTATGTACCTTTCCAAATCACAATACAAATTTGTAAAATGATTGTGTTTGGCACTATTATAGAAGAAGGGGCATAAGTGAGTATCCTTTCCTCAACTACTTGGAAAGCACTTGGTTCACCATTGCTTATGCCTGTCATGTAGAATCTTTCAGGCTTTAAAAAAGGAACCAGTCAATCGTTAGGGATCCTTCCTAAGTTACCAATCATTTTGAGAAGGAAAACCATTCATCTGAACGTGATGATAGTCCCAGGACCGTTCGATTACAATTTACTTCTTGGGTGTGACTATGTTTATAACATGGAAGCTATTGTTTCAACACTCTTCCAAGTGATACATTTCCCGCATGAAGGAAAAATTTTCACCATTGACCAACTTTCATTTCCCTGTCCAAGCATAGCTCCAAATCAATCATCATCCCTACATGGTCCTTTTACATCAAGATATCACTTGAATCTTCATTCCATCCATCCGATCGCCATGAGTAGTCTGGTGAATGTAACAAAGCTTAGGGGCCATGCACCCTTATCTATTCTGGATGCACCCAGTTGCAAAGTTAAATTTCCCTGTACATTATGTGATTGGTCTAACACACCATTCACCTTTGTCTATTTTGGACGAAGCCAAGAAGGTGTTTTGTCTATACTGGATGAAATCGTCTTGCCTAACCATAGTGATTTCCATCTGGTTATAGGAGACTCTCATTTTCATTCTAGGGGCATGCAAACCATTTTTATTCCCATTTTTCAATTTCATTTTAATTTTTAGTTTTGTCATTTCTAGCTTTTTAGTTTTGACATTTCTAGGTTTTTAGTTTTGTCATTTCTAGGTTTATAGTTTTGTCGTTTCTAGCTTTTTAGTTTTGTCATTTCTAGCTTAAACTAAAACCAAGCATAGCTCCCCCATGGTTAAAGCTTGTCAAAAAATGAACCCACCAAGCATAGTTCCCCCATGGTTCAAGCTTGTCAAAAAATGAACCCAACAAGCATAGTTCCCCCATGGTTCAAGCTTGTCAAAAAATGAACCCACCAAACATAGTGCCCCCATGGTTCAAGCTTGTCAAAACAAATTAACCCACCTCCAACTAAATAACCTTTGTGATTTCCATTCTATCAGACTTTTGAGCGTTGGTTGTGTACCTCTCATCACCACCATCCCTTTTGCTAATCATATGCTCTCACTTGGTTGTTTTACCCTTTTGAGGAATAGTTGCAACGAGTGGTCTTATTAGCCAACCTATTTATAGAATTCACTATGTTTTGAGAAGTTCGAAATTCTTCGGAACCAGTTGCTACCCTAGAAACCACTCGTTCCTCAAAACCGAGTCTCCTTTAAACCATTTTTAGACTCATTAAATATGAAAATATTGTCGAGCAATTAGCCTTTCCAGCTCGTCAAAGTGCTTGGAAATGTCATTCGTCCTGTATGATTTTAATCATTTTCGGACCTGAGGGATTATCTCACAAAATTTTTTGAGCAATTGGCCTTTCCAGCTCTTTAAATTGCTTGGAAATTTCATCCCTCCTATATGATTTTAATATTTTTCGGACCTAAGGGATTATCTCACAAAAACGTTCGAGCGCTTGTCTTTTTCAGCTCGTTAAAGTGATCGAAAAATTCATCCCTTTTGTATTATTTTAATCTTTTTCAAACCTAAGGGATTATTTTACGAAAAAGAACTTCTAGAGTTTCCTTTTCATCGCTTTTCAAACTTTGTAAACATGAAAAGGACCAAGTTATCCTTGTTGTTAAACTCATTAAAACAATAGCGACAAACTTCTCCACTCTAGACAAGACATAGTTTTACTGTCACTAGACTCCTTAAAACATAGTGATAGGTTTGCCGGAAGGGAAAATTATAGAACAAGCATATGTTATCCTCCTCAATCTTGATGAAAATAAAGAGGTACTGGTCAGCAATGACCAGGGAAAAAGGGAAAAAAACTTGATGAATTTATGGTAGTAGGTCGCTCTTGAACATGAAACTTTCACTTCATCTCCATGATTAAGTTGGGTTGGGTTATTCCGTTCACTTGTCATCTCACCATTGGTCTTTCACACCATCCATATTTTGGGGTTAACGCTACCAATTCATCTTAGTGTTGCTGACATGTTCAAGAGAAGTCATTCAGTCGAGAATTCACCATCTAGTTAATGTCTCATCCACTGCAATACCTTCAACCTTCATCTTTCATGACCGCCATTCCTGAACTTTGTGTTGTCAGTCCATTTTCACCTCTAGAAATTATTTGCTTCGTTCCATGTCGTAGATGTGGGATACATTAAGGCCATCCTACAACGAGTTTCTTCTTGTCGACATCAGCTCATTATCCAAGAAGTTGACTTAGAAACAACCCTTTTAGAGCTTTGAAGTTTTCATACATCAATGGCAAGTTTCTCACTTCCGGCGACAAGTTGACATCAATGGCCTTCGATCGAAAGATTTTACATGGTGTTTGACATAGGATCATATATTCACACCACATAAATTGTACTATAGTACCTTGAGGGTCATTATCATATTGATGATTCCTCTCATGTTTGTTAACAACATATTATTGGCTGGTAATCAGGTGATGTCTTTCCATGTTCGACTTCAAAACATCTCTTCACATGGATTGATTTGTACATCGAGCAAAGATTGAATGAGTTTGAAGACCCCAAATCTAGTTTCATCCATCCGATCTGTGATATATTCAGGGATATAAAGACATCAAATGTACAAAGGCGCTACACAGATGGTCATCATAACCATGGATGATGACTCCACATATGAAGAATCACCAGTCTGCATCTACAGACGACTATTTGATCTATGTACGGGAAATGAATTTATAAAGATGAGCATGGGAATGCCTATCTCAGCTAGATCATGAAAATTATATTATGATGATGTATTTTATTGTAACTTATGCAGGTCACCTTCCAGTTCAAAACCTCGAATCCTCATGATAAATAATTTCACCTGACATCAAGATTTACAACTTCATGCTTTAGGGGGAAACTGTTATAGACATATTTGGGCACATCAACCCCAAATTTATATGTCGATAAAATAGGGCTCATCAACCCCTAAAAGAGTTGATTCATACCCTAAAATAGCTTGGTCATTTGATTACATCATTCCCCACAAGTTCCACCTAAGAAACCATCCAGAATGGGCCTAAACTGTACCATGCTGACTGCTCCACTGGTAAACTGTGATGCATACTCAGTGTTACACTACCAGAGTGCAAGCATACTGTTTGGATCTTCTATAGGGTGTGATGGGAAAGGATGGACAAATGTCCGAGATATTTTGCTAGGTGGTTGCTCATGGAATCTTCTAGAAACATCTCTAATGCCACTTTCCTCTCTGAATTCGCCCAAGGATGAGTAAGAGATCTAAGAAATCTCCAAGTGGACCCAATTGTAACAAGTGGAATGACACTAATTAAAACCCCAGAGATGACTCACACCCTTGCACACATCTATAAATGGATCCCTCATCTAAGAGATCCAGAGGCTGGAATATGGGGAATTGCAAGGAAGTGTTGATAGTTTGTAATTGAGGAAAGAGCATTGTATTATTGGTGTGATCTTGCTATTTCATGAGGTGAAGAGGGATTGAAGTTGGGAGGATGATGCTGGATCAGACAATTGGGTTGTAATTCTCCCTGCTATTTAATAAAGTTCTTCAAGTTTTCTTCCATATGATTGTGCAATTGTGAATGCTATGGTTTGACGGTTCTTTGTTACTGTGTTTTTGTAGCTACTCTCCAAGTGGGTTAAGTATGGTGAGGAGTTGCAAGCTCTGTCAAGGGGAGAGAGATCAAGTAAGGGATCAACCAGAAGTTTCAGGTTGGTCCCACTATCTTTCTCTTATCTATTACACATAGAAGAAATCGGTGAATTACTTTAAACTATCATTTCTAGGGTCGCTGCCAAACCTTGAGGGCTAGTCATTCGACAAGACACTAGTTTTCCCATAAACACGATGTTGGAATACCATTCATAGGTGGCTAGATTTTATGCCAAATACTGATTCTGGTTTTTCTCCTTTGCTGCTTCTTCTGCGTGCTCATCACTTGAATTTGAACCCATGCAATTGATGTCTAACAAACTACAATTTTCCTCGGCCACAAGTTTAGCCAAGCCCTGGCCTTTTATAGCTTGGTGGGCTTCACCTCTATGTTGAACTCTATGAATTTCGTAGTCCATTTAGCTCTCTTTCCATTGCTATCTAGCTGAGTTAGAACATCTTTTACTGAGGCCGAAGGTACATATGCAATCACTTTGGAATGCAGGATATAAATTTTGAATGCCTTTAAAGGTTTTATGAGAGCATAAGCTTGTTTTTCAATAAGGTCATACCTAGTTCAGCATCCCTTAGAGTTTTGCTAAAAAAGGCCGTAGGGTGTTCTATGATTTCATCATTTTTTTGCAACAAAACTATTGCAAGTGTATCATAAGAGGCAAAAGAGAATATATCAAACTCCTTGGTGTAATCTGGGCTAATTAGAGTGGGAGCTTCCATGATAGCTTGTTTGATGGTTTGAAAAGAGCTTCTTGCATCATCTCTCCATTTTATTTCTAATCCTTTCTTCAACATGGAAGTGATGTGCCTCACAAGCTCTACAAAGTTTGGAATGAACCTTCTTACAAAGTTAATCTTACCCAGGAAAGATTGAATGTACCTTTTTGATCTTGGGATAGACAATGTCTAAATTGCTTGAACTCTTGCTAGATCAATCTTCACACCTTTATTAGAAACAATATGTCCCAGAAGTTTGCCTTCTTCTAGAGCAAACTGTGACTTCTTTGGGTTCACCAAAATTCCAAACTATCTGCACTTTAGAAAGACATTCTTCAAATGCTGCAAATGGTCCTTATGAGTGCTAGAAAAGACTATTATGTCATCAAGGTAAATAAGGACAAACTTGTCCTTCTCTCCCACAAAGGCTATGTCCAAGGCCCTCTGAAAAGTAGCCCCAGCATTCATCAATCCAAAAGGCATATTGGAGTACATGAGAGTGCCCCAAGTAGTAGTGAAGGCGGTCCTTTCTGATCTTTTGGATGTACAACAATCTGATTGTATCTTGAAAATCCATCTAAGAAGGACATGACTCTAGCCCCTGAAACTTTTTGCAACAGGTGTTCCATCTTAGGCAGGGGGTAGTTGTCTTTTTTAGAGCATTTGTTCAGATTCCTGAAGTCAACATAAAGCCTGATTTATCCATTCTTCCTTCTTACTACCACAAGGTTAGCTATCCACTTTGAGTACCTCAGGGGAACTATGATCTTTGCATCCAACAACTTCTTTCTTTCTTTCTCAATCAAAGGCAATAGGAGAGGGTTGATAGGTCTTAATTTCTGCTTAAAAGTAAAGGTGTTATTCTCTAGAGGAATCTTATGCTGAATGACATTGGTGTCATAGGTCTTAAGATCACTGTATTCCCAAGCAAAAATATCAGAAAATTGTTTCATCAGGGTGCAATACTCAGACCTCTGGGCAAAAGACAAGTGAGTGGACATATTTATGTATTTTGGATGGGTCGGACTCCCTATGTTATGTTTATGAACAACATAATCGTTTTCCTTTTTGGCCGGCTTATAAGGTACATCAATATGATCAAACAACTTCTCTTGGGGCACCAATCCTTTAGGTATATAGTTACTAGGTAGTTGCACAATGCTTTCATGGCCAATCTCATCCTTTAGCTTGGATTGGTTGCATTCTCCCATGGTTTCATTTTCATGGTCGATGTGCATTTCAGGAAATTCATCAACGACTTTTAAAAATCTATTAATTTCATCATCATCTTCAAAATTTTTCTAGTATTTGACATTGTCAGGCAGAGATGGGCTATATTTCACCTGAACTTCATAGGCCAATTTAGGAGGGAGGAATAAACGTGCTAGCAGACACAACAAGGGAATGAGCGAGTTGGTTCTGCATTCTTGGGATGTAAGAAATGCTGAAAATATTAAAAGAGTCCTTGAGCTTCCATACCTCATCTCTATATGCTTTCAGCCTTGGATGCTTTTCTTGGAAAGTTTTGTTGACCTGCTGAATCATAAGGTCTGCGTCTCCAAACACTTTCAGACCTTTGATGCCTATTTATTTAGCATCGTTTAAGCCCAATATCAAGGCTTCATACTATGCTATGTTATTTGTCACTTGAAAAGTTAATTTGAAAGATAAATGAATGTATTCTTGTGTGGGGGACACAAGGACTACACCTGCCCCCAAAGCTTCTTTAGAGCAAGCCCAATCAAAGAACATGTCCCAAGTCCGTGGGCCTTCTTCCTCTATGATCTGGCAAACTAATTTTTTAAGCTACGTGGAGGTCAACTAGGATTATTCAGTCTGAAGAATACAGGTCCCAAAATTAGTGTCGAAAACATTGATGGGATGATTAGTGGGATTCTTCTCATCACTAATGATATACGCCAATTGAGCCTCTCTGTATAATCTCTTACTCTCACCTCCAAAAACCGGGACATTAGCATAGGACGAATCATTTTGCAATGTTCCACCTAATCTCTTGATCCAGCCTCTGGAAAGCAACATGCCAAACCTGGGGGGTACATCTGCTACCAAAATATCCATCATCATGCTCTTCATGGGCAGCTGAGACAAGGTGATGGCTAGGTCTTTGATTAATCCCAAACATTTCAATTTTCTAGAGTCAAAAGAAAATAGGTGATGATAAGGCTTGGTAATGCCAAGACCCAAGTCATCCAAGAAATCCTTGGGCATTAGATTATGGCTGGCTCCAGTGTCCTGAAGGAAATTATGAAGGATTTTGTCATGAATAGTCAGTGAGACATAGAATGATGGGGAGTTGTCTTCATAATTTTCAATCATTGGGCTGAGAATAACAACTGGTTTGTCATCTTGCAGATTTATGTAATCAGTGGAGGCTTGGATGGCTTTAGGCTCAAGGGCCTCTAGGATAGATCTCTTGAAGGACTCATTCTTCATTAGTTCAATTAGTGCTATAGGTATTATTATCTTATGAATTTCTGATTCAAAACTGAAAGGAGAAGGAGACTTGTCAAGGCCTCTTACCTTTTGAATTGGGGCTTTGAGGATGATGGGATCAACCACCGGTCATTTCTGCTTATTAGCTTGTTGTATTGCAGGGACAATGGTTCTCTGAACAGGAGTTTCCTTAGCATTATTCATCTTTGACCTCAATTATATCTATGCTGATCTTCAGTTTGCAGGATAGCTTCCCCATCCCATTCTTGGTTGATCTGGTCATTGAATAATGACTTTTCATAGGTAGCTGAGGTTAGAAAGGAGGCACTGCCTTTGTCTTCTAGACAATGGATCTCATCATCTTCTTCAAACTGTTCTTCTTCCATGACTGCATTTTGGAAAGGGTCTTCACCCTTTGCTCTTCATTGGCATCTTTGCTTCTTTGCAAAATCTACAACTACTCATTAGCTCTTCTATATGGATTTGGATTTCTAGGAGCAAAAGTATTAGGAACTCTTCCTTTCCTAGGGTGCTTCTCAACCTTCAATTTGGAGAGTTCAGAGGCTAATGAATCTATCATCTTGGTCATTTTATCTATCTTGGGATTTGAAGATGATGATGACTCGCTCCTTTGTCTCCTTCTATCAACATTCCCCTTGATCTTCTATGCAACAATGATGTTTGATTCTACTTCCAAGGCTGCAACCTGCATATAAGCCAAATTAGCACATCTCCTCTCCCTCAACAGTAGACAAAAGTTAGAATCAAAGGCACTAGCATAGGTTAGTTTAGTAGAGGTAGTGGTGGTTTTTACTTCAACTAGTATCTTGCTACACATGTAGTTAAACCTCTTATTAAAATTAGAAAACAACTCACCATTTTCCACCTTTTTGTTCCCAAACTCAGTGTGGTAGAAGAGTATATCTTTCTTATCCCCATAGTTCTTTAAGAATGCATCATCTAAGCCTCAATATCTACTATAGATCTTGGGATCAGTTCTTTGAACCATTTTCTAGTCTCTCCATCTAGGCTTTGGACAAAGGCTCTCATCCACACATCATCTTCACGACCTATACTTCTGATATTCTCCTGTAGGCATGGTATTCAAAGGAGTTGGTAGTACCAGAGGTCCATACCTAATAGCTATGATTCTTTCCATTTTCGTAGGTTCTTATGGACCTACCATAGCTGTGGTGGCTATAAGAGTACTAGAAGTCTGAATGACAAAGGGTTGACGAGTGACTGATAGGACTAAAGGGGTACAATGGATAGCAGGTGAGGTTTCCTTTGGGCTTGCAACAAAAGGAGAACCTAAAGAATAAGGAGCTTTATGAATCTTTGAGATTTTTTCTTCACTGCTAGTATTAGATGCTATATTCTCAACATGTATTTGTTCTATTACAGGATTTTCTTGAAGGGATATAAAATATTGTTTAGAGCTACCTAAACCTAATGCTCCTTTCTGCAATCTCTTTCTTTCTTTGATGATTTTTTCAGGGACAGATATTGGGTCAGCTTGTGGCTTCTGAGAATTTCTCTAAGTATGCCACACAAATTGAGCCAGAACTATGAAGTAGAGTCGCCAAGAGGCTCGTCCTCTAGCGGAGTCGCCAGATAGATGATTACAATAGAAAAAGTGCCCAGACTTTGTCTATCATCAAAGCTAGATATGTGTCATCTCCTAGGGAAGTTGAGCTTCAGTTTTCTCTCCTCGACAATGATAGAAATTATGTTGTCACTCGAGAAAGCTCTCCTATGTTGTAGCTCAGAGATGCCTGGTAACATATAATCTTCAATATTGTTCTCTGAACTATTGGAATGAATGATGGTTTGGATCAAGTAAAATTATTGTTTCAACTCTGTTTTCACTCAAGACATGCATGAACACCCTCAGATTTAGAAGGCTTTAGACCAATCATGCTCAATAGTTTATAGATTCAATGGAAAAATGGAGAATAATGACTATACCAGTAGATGCATACATAAACACATATGAATGGCTAGCTACAGAAAGAAAGTGAAGCTTGCAAATCTAATTTATCAATGCAGAGATAAGATGACAGTTATTTGGCATTAGACATAGAAGAAACAGGAATAACCTATTCAAGTGAAAGCATAGAACAAAAGAGAAAATGGGAATTGAAGATGTAACAACAAAAGAAGCTTGTATTGCTATAATGAAGATGAGATGCTTAGAGGAGCAGAGTCTCCACAGTCTGCAAAAGTTGAACCCCTGTTACTTTGAATTTTCAAGTATTTACAGGCCTTTTACAATGCTCTCGAGCCTTCTGAGGCTCAAGAGGTCTTAATATATCCTATCTATCCTTTTGTTAATGACTTGATGCCATGATCGGACACACAGGAGCTTGGAGGCCTCTTTTCCTAAAAATAGTAACCAATTTCTGGTAATTTGCTGCGTTGTCAGGGATCTTGCTCGTGCCAACGATGCTCCATGATCTCTTTGGGTTGACTTGGCTGCATTGTGCTAGGCTTTTTCCCCTTCCGGCCTCTGCCAGCCGACCATTGTATCCGGGCCGAATCCTTCTTCCAAAATCAACAATCATTGCTAGACACTTCTAAGGGTATGTTGGCCACTTGTACCTGTAACGGAATGGCTATTAGGCCTATGAAATCCCTGCAACGGCCCCTTTTCTATTTTACATAGAGAAACACTGCCATACTAGGAAATTTCACCAAAACATTGCTCATACGGAATTCAAAAGTCCTTAAACATGGTCTATTCTCCCATTGGGTCCGCCTATGATTTCTTATCGCAAGTCGCAATTCTCTTGTGCCTGTGTACTTTCTTTGTATTTTATAAATACAAAAATCATGAAAATAACATGAAAATGGCTCCCTCCGTACTTCAAATTTTATGCATTTCCCTTCACGAACCCTTTCGGGTTTGGGTCTTATCGCATTGGCGCTGCTCTTTCTATTTCTTTAAACAGAAAAATATGAGAAAATACATTAAAGATGCCTTTCCTATGGATCTCAATTTTTAGGAAATAATATTTATATAACCATTGGGTCCCGTTCATCGGATCCCATATATACATGTATAATGGCCCTGCTCCTTTGCAATGTTTCGACGTGATATTGCAATGCAACTTGTCGCAATCACATACACTCAACTCTAAGGTCTTTCCATATAACATTGGCCTATGCCCCCGGCGATTGCGATCCACTGATATCGGAGATTGCAATGTCGCATCGACCCAGTCCTATCATGCGTTTGCCTTCGATATCCTCCAACTGCCTAAGCTGATTGCGACTCGCCGATTAGATCTGGACTGTTGATCAGCCATATCAAATGACTGTTATGCATTTTAGTGTTCTGGCCTTCGATACTTGGTTTTCACTATTTTTATGTGTTTTTGCCTCCCAATAGTGCTTTTTTGCCATTCCAAGGGTTCTTCTCCTGTGCTAGTTTTGGTCTTTGGCATGATTTTACTGGCCTTTGAAGAATGAAAGAGAATATTTGGACCCACTTGGAGATGTGAGAGTAATATTTGGAAGTCTGGCTTATGGCCAAAGCAGAGCAAGAGGATATGTGGCTGTCAGAGCTGAAACAGGATACATTTCTGCTAAAAATAAATGCATTGCACCTCAGGGCCTAATAGGTCCCACGTTGACTTTCCCTTTTTAAACATCACTTCGCTCTACACGATTGATCTGCTCTCTCTAGATCTAATGGTCATCACTCACCCCAATCAACAAAACAATTTGGTGATCACTCTATGCCGTTGATCTCCTCTCTTCAAATCTAACGGTCATCACTCACCCCGATCAACAAAACAATCTCGTGATCCTCCACCATTGATAAAAGCACACTTGATCCAATGGTTGATAACAATATCGAGTGATCCACTTGCACGAGGATTACCTTCCCGATAAAGCATTTTTATCTCTCCACCTGAGCATTACGTGTACGTTGGTTAATGGAATCAGGGGACCACCTCGAATTACCACTTACCACTTTTCCTTCACCTGATAACCACCTTCACTGATAAAACCTGCTTTTCCAATACAACCCATGTGCATTAAATAAAACTTAAATAAAGTGCTTAATAAATGTTTTAGCGCTTAATTCAAAGATTACCCATTAACACTAAATGACTGTGATAAATGATAAACACATAAACACTGAGATTTATAATTAAAGTGTGAAAATAGAGAAAATACCCAATTACATTTCAGAATGTAGATACATAGAGGGAAACGAGAGCCTACACCAGGATTAACACACAGATGCACACTGAATCAACTTCTTGAATATAATAGAAGTTATAGAGTCTTGGTCCTCTTAGCTCAATTACAACAATTTATTTGACCTCTGTCTCAATCTCAAAACCCTATCTATCACTCAATCTCTCGTCTCTCACTCAATTCTCAATCATCTTAGCTAATCCCTTTCCATTACATTTTCTTCTCTTTTATGAGTCAAATCCTATTACAATAATGAAGTAAATATCATTTTCGAGAGATCTAACCCTCTCTACCAAAAGTGACTTTTGACCACTCAGGTCAATGAAATTCAACTCAATTAGCCACAACATGGGAACAAACCATCACATTGCCGACTAAGCCCAGATGCTCCTGCATCAGACTCCCAGGGAAGTGTTGTGGCCACCAAAAACCCCCCTCCTTATGAAGTGTTATTGCTAATACTAAATAAGTGGGGACCCTTAGTAAAAAATTGAAAAAAATCAATTAGTGTTATATTTCCTTTTAGATGAAACTGACAACATCATGGACTTATGAAAATACCTTTGAAGTATCTAAAAATCCTATGTTTCATAATGAAAAAAGTAAATTCACTCCTTAAGAGAGATTGCATCATGCAAAGAATGATAGGGTACCTTTTAAATGAGCCAAAATGATAAAAAACGTGAGATTGCAACGCGAAACTCCATCGCATCGCATACATTAAGAAGTACTCACATTGAAAAACTTTAAAATCGCCAATATGCGATATTGAATATCGCACATCGCAAAAATCACATGAATTACACATAATGATTATAATTATTAAGCGATCTGCGATCTTGCGATCTTGTGATCTTGCGATATTGTGACCAAACAACCTTGTGATAGAACAACACAATGAAATTGTGGTAATGCGATACAACAATCTGTGATACCGCAAAGCAAAATCGCAAGACCTCTCCATTGTAGTTGGCTCTGGCTCATTATTCGAGAAATTTTTTTTTAGGCCAAGAACTGGTCATGCACTTTAATGCAAATTAATGAGTTTTTGCCAGTTGTTAATGATGTATTGTGTTGTGTTTTTCGAAGAACTAGTTCACGTAAGGTGGTGTGTTTTTGCATATCTTTGGCATTTAAAGTTTTCTTGTCATTATTTTTATCATTACTTCCACCTCAATTGTAAACAACACGAACAAATGACAAAGCGTTATACAAGGCAATATGCAGGAAACTATGAGGAGGAAAGGCAGTACTCCAATGTCCATTTCAGAAGGCGCACCTAATCCACTTAAGGGAGAGAAAGAGCCGTAGAACTCTTTTGAGGCATCCATCACAAATTTCTCATTTACAACGATGGTTGAATGGGTATTGAACGATGCTGATACCAGAAACAGACAGTATATTAGGGTCAAGAGTTCACAGAATCACTATTTTTACAAATTTTGAGCTTTATACCCGATAAGAGAAAAAGGCGCAAGAGGCAAAAAACGCATCAGGAAAGCCCATATCAAGAAACAGAGGCAGTTTTCGATGCGCGATTAGCGCTTAGCACTAATCGTGCATCGGTAAGAAAACTTGCTCGAAAAGGAAGGCTTCTAATTACTCAGTCACCTACAAGCCCCAAAAATTGCAAGGGAGCAACGATAGAAAAAAACTGAAAATAGATAGCTAAAGAAAAAGTAGAAGCAATCCAAGGGTTAACTAAGTTGAAATGGGATTATTACTAGGCATACATGGTAAAGCCAAATAGTCATTGGATGAGTCTCAAGTATATCATCAATTTTGCTGAGAAGATAGTGCCAGCTCTTGACGATTCTGTTTGCTTAAATCAACCAAAGACAGAAAGCAGTGACCCGACTCTACTCACGAAAATACTGAATGCTTGCGGCGTTTAGGAGAAAATTTAGAAATAGTTAGATATTAGATTTAATTTTAGAAATAGTTGTTGAAAATAATACTAAGAGGGGGGGGGGGGGGGGGTGAATCAGTATTATCAGGATAATTATTCGTTTTCAAAACAACTGATATACGCTACTTCAATTTAATAAACCTGCGTATGTACGCAATTATGCAGAAGGAAACCCGCGTATACAGAGCATACTTTTACTTTACTTAATCTTTCTGATGATGATTGTTAGTCAGTAATGCAGAATCCAATAACAGTATTCAGAGACAGTAAAACGGAGCAGAAAGACAATCAGACACAAGAACACAAGATATAAGGTGGAAACCCAATGTGGGTGAAAACCACCTGCTGCAATTCGTCTCTATATTCCTTTTAAATTAGAAAACTTCTTTTACAATGTACTGGTGCAGTCTTTTTACCAGTATGCAGGCTGCAACCTGCAGAGAGCTACTACTCTCTCTCGTTCTCCAGTTTCTCCTGGAAGGGAGCAACAACCCCCCTTTAGCTTTTGTACTAGCCAAGATACTAGTATGTAGATGCTGGCCTACAGAAGGCTACAACCTTCTCTTTCTTCCAGGGACCACTTTTCATCAATTTTCAAACTGGATCCATGAACATCAAACAATCATCAAGAATCAACCAATCTCCTTTCCACCAACTAGATCTGAAACAAGTAGATACTCCTCTGACAGCTGTATACAGAAGGCTGTACCAGAAACCATATAGCAGAAACAGAACCCAAAATCCAGCAGCAATAAGCAGAAACAGTCGGATCACAACTTAAAGCATATACGCAATTTTAACAGTCTGCAACTTGCGTGCATACGCCTCTGCGTATGAAACAATCTGCGTATACGCTCCTTTACTTCACCTAAACAGCGTGTATACGCGCCTTCGCTTCACTGAACCTGCGTACAGATCTATAAAGGACAATACGCTCTTCCAGATATTCAATCACTAAATAACCCAGATTATCAGACTTATAGATCAGACGAGTGCCACATCAAACAGATCAAAATCATACAGAGATACTATCATTAAGCTTAAAGATTATGACCCATGAAAAGACCTTGTCCTTCCTTTGTGCTAAAGTCCCTCCTTCCTTCAGATCCAAATCTGCATCACCATCCAATATACCAGCTCTAACACTTTTCAGATCTTCAATAATAATCCAGATGGTAATTTGTCACAAGATCTCCTTCCTCTTTTATAGTCCTAGGCCTTCCCCAATACCATGGTCCAAAACCACAACATTACAATACCATGAACCCAAAAACTGTGGATCGGCACAATTGACGAGACGCCATGGACCAAAACATAGGTTCAAGTTCCAAGATCTAACTGCCATGGACCAAAAGAATGATCACCAAGATATACGCGCCTTTGTAAAGTATAACCCACGTGTATACGCGACTTTGTCTAGATGAACATGCGTATATGACTTTTTCTACTTTCTGAGTGCCTGAACTGAGATCTGTTACCAGAGAGGGTTGCCATCAAGGACAACACCTGTGCCATAGCTCCAAACCTGTGCCATAATGCCAACAAAAATATCTTGAAAAGGGGAATCAATTATAGATTTTTCATTAGCTTTATATAAATATTTTTCTTCTACCTATTTCATAACATAGTCAATACAAACTAAAATATACCTCTTTTTTCACGACATTGGAGAGATCAGCCCCACAAAATCTAAGGCCCATATTTCAAAAGGTTTGTCAAGAACCTGAGGTCATAATGGCATTTCATTGGCTCGCACTGATCTTCCTATCCTTTGGCAATTGTCTCATCAAAAAACACCCCTTGCATCTCTTAAAATCATTGGTAAATAATAGCCTTGTTGGAATACATTGTATGCAATTATTTTATTAGAAAAGTGGCCTCACAAAGGTTCATTATAGAAATCTCATTGAATATTGAACATTTCATCTTCCCAAGCATGTCTCTAAATAAGTAGGTTTGGTCTAGTTTGGTAAAAATCTCCGCCTACCCAAGAGTAAGTGGCACTAAGATTAACAATATGTTGTCTTTATTACGGGGAAAGGTGTTGTGATAGCTTTCCTATGGCCAAATAATTAGCTATGTCTATGAACCATGACACGATAGAAGCAACAATGAATAAGTCCTCATCAAGAAAACTATCATCTACAAGGCTAGATATATCATCATTATGTAATTGAGAAAGGATATCTACTACCAAATTTTCCTTTTCAGGTCTATGTATAATGATAACATTAAATTCCTGTAGCAATAGAAACCATCTAGTGACTTTATTATTAGTGATAGTTTTATTCATAAGAAATATAAAGATCGAATGATTAATATGTACAAAAACTTCATAACCGATTATATAGTGCCTAAATTTATTTATGGCATGTACAATGGATAAAAACTCTTTTCAAATGGTGGTACACATCAGTAATTCTAGTGTTAAATTTTTCTTATAAAATAAATAACATAATATGGTTGATTTTATTTTTGGCCCAAAACAACTCCAAGGTTGTGCCTGGAGTATTTGTAAGTGTGGAATGGAGGGACCAATTTGGCCCTCTAAGCACTGGTGTCGTAGACAACCTTTCTTTGAGAGTTCCTGGAGTATTTGTAAGTGCCTGGAGTATTTGTAAGTGTGGAATGGAGGGACCAATTTGGCCCTCTAAGCACTGGTGTCGTAGACAACCTTTCTTTGAGAGTTCCAAAAGCAAACTATTAATGTGGGTCCCGACTCCCAAAAAATTTCAACATATTTTGAAAGTGATTTAAGCATAAGCATGACTGTTTCTGTTAAATTTTGAATAAATTGTTAAAAATTGTGGCAGCTTTTGGTTGAATTTCTTCAAAGGAAACCCATCTGCCCCAAGAGAAAACCCTATTGCCCCAAAGGTTAAAAAAGGAATAATACCTAATGAAGAAAAAATATTAATTGGGAAAGTAATAATTACAAGGGAATATATATATATATATATATATATATATATATATATATATATATATATGAATTTGAATTTACCTCCAAATTTCTAAGTTGGCCTCATGTCAGCCTGACCCCAATGAGGCACCTTTTCGCATATGAAAATTATGATAAATACCTTGTTCGGTTTCTCTCCAAAATTACTTCGCATAACATATCTTTCTTTGATATTTTCATACCATTACTTCTAAGACTTTTGGATCATTTGAGATAGTTAATAGGGCATCCTCTATGGATTTGAGGTTTTTATGAGGGCTTCTTATTTAGATTATTGGGATTCATTAGGGCTAGAATCTCTACACATTCTACAGTGATTTCATGGATGTGATTTATGTCAACAAAACCTAATACTATTGTGAAGTTACAAACTTACATTATGATGCAAGTTGCAAACCTTATACTTGTAAGCATACCTTATACAATGAAGTGAGTTGCATTCTTTATATTATGATGTGAATTGCATTCTTGTATGTGAGTAACATACCTTGTATTACAATCTCATGTGAAAGTATAGACCTTTGTATTGCATGATGTGGAGAGTTGAAGAGAAGATAGATTGTATTTCTATATTCATGTATTCTCGAAGTGATTACGGTAAAAAATACACCCAAAATCCTTGTTGATTTGGATTCTACGATAACCTAGATATCGAAGTGTGAAATGACTTCAGTGGTATACATATTAGGGGAGAATATAGATACATGTGTTGTCAGAATCTTGGCTTATGCCTTTGATGATAGTATGGATATACCCTAGCGAGAGAGTCTACATGACAAAAAAATGGTTGACATAGATCCATATGTGAAGTATAGAAGTGATATACAAAGTTGCAACTACCATATACAAACTTGCATCTAATATATACGATGTTGCCTTTACAGAGATACGGTGTTGTTGATATGATGTTGCGATATTGATATACTATAGATATATTTGCTACAGACCTACAATGTGGTTATACACCAAACCTATGATGTTACAGTGACCTTATACAAGGATGATGATACAGTGATGTCATTGCAGTGACCTTGCTCCATGATGACAGTGACTTTGCTATTATTGATGACAATATTGACTATGAATCTTGTTCACAAATGAAGTTATGAACAAGACATGTATAGGCCCTATGTAGCCTGATGTGTTGGATTATGTCTCATGATATTTGTACTTTTTATCTTAGCTAAACATTTGATGAATATTTAATAGAAGAAGAAGAATTTCTTTTAGGTTTTCCCCCTTGTGGGGTTTTTCCTTGGTCTGTGACCTAAATCATGGTGTCTCTATTAAGTATTATTTCCTTCTAATGTTCCTTATTGTTTTATTGTATTGTTGATGTTATTTTTCTCTATACATAGTTATATTGATGATTTTATGGTTGATGATATGATATTATGGGGTGAATGTAAAGAAAATGCTTTGAAATGCAATTATCTATGTAGAGTACAATATAGCCGTAAGAAAAACTAACATGGTGTTAGAGTTGGGTTGAATAAAAGTCATTAAAGGTCACCCCCATGAAGACACCTATGATGGATCAAGCAAAGTGAAAGGGATGAAGATGACATAGACCTAAAATAAGTTATGGTGTGAAGGAAACCCTAGGGACACCTTTTGTTCTTACAACAAGCTAGGGTTTAGGAGAAACCCCATGAATGGCCTTCATATGAAAGAGGCTTGGTCTGATTTAGAATTATTCATGACATGATATGAACTGTAAGATTCCATTTAGCTATTCAATTACCTTCCAGATTATGAGTAACCCTTGTATGACATTATTTGTGAGAATCCCACAATAGATTCAAAGAAACCCTAGGAGAAGGGAATTCTACAAATGGAGTGGTAATCATATACATTGATGGTTGGACTTAGGTTTTGATGAAAGTATATAAAGCATACATGTGGTATTCATGAAGATGTATCTCTTCTGAATATGATATTGATGTATGAGCGATGGATAGTGATGCCTCCTAGCTAAGAGGGAGATGAGATCAAGAGGTAGTTGAGAGAATATTTCAATCTATAATAAAGATAAGTACTTATGTCATTTCCTTGTGTCACAATTCTTGTGAATTTTTATTTATTTATTGTCGGTGATTCTTTCTATATGAGTATTTTATTCACTAAATTATTTCATGGGAATGTGATCCATCTTAAGGATCATCAATATGAGGAATAATGTAGGAAGGGTTAGCTCTAAGAGGGAGTTGGCAGGAGAGAATGAAGGAGCCACTCTTACATCTAAGAGAAGAAAGATAGCCCCGCCTCATCACCAGGTACACTTTCATTATTACTATTTAGTTAGTTATTATTGCTCTTGCTCTTTTTCTATGGTCACAGTTATATCTAGTGAATATGAGGACTAAGCCCTCTATATTTGGATTGAAGAAGATGTGGACCCATCCCATGACTTGAATGACACATGAAATGGACAAGGGCTCAAGACCTCGATGAAAGGGTTACAATATTCTTGGTTTATAACTATGATTTAAGAAGCCTCCTATTCATAGGGAGTATATTAAGTGCAACAATATCATATGATGCTAAGAGTGATATGTCCTTCATGGAAGGACTATTCTAGATGAATGAGATGTAGTCATATTTGATTCTTATGTGATATGGGCCAAGCTATGATAAGAAATATGCTCTAAGAGAAAGAAGGCTATGATAAGATCCTAACATCTATTCTCAAATGCTCTATTATCGTATGTTTGTAAAGTTGGCTTCCTCCATGATGTCAATAACGAAGGAGCATACATGGAGCTACCTCAAGGCTTTGAGGCACATGCGATAAGGTTCGTGATTACTGATGGAAGAAATCCCTATATGGACTCAAGCATACCCTTTGGATTTGGGATGCTTGGATTGATGGTAATATGATGTAGACACCAACCTCTCTTCAAGGTTACAGATATGTCTTTGATATTTGGTTATATATGCTGATAATTTATTTATGATAGGATCAAATAGTCTCTTTTTTCATCCCCAAAGGGAGACAACCCCTAAGTCCAAATGATTAACATATTGAGATTAGGAGAGATGATGAAGACTTCCTTGTTAAGGAAAGAGTGTTGTAAAAAAATTTAGCATGGTGATTTACATTAAAGTAGTTGAGAGAGACTCCTCTTAAGTTTCAAATTTGATGAATCCCATGATGAGTAGATAGTTTGATGGATACTTGCTTTAAATTATGTACTCTGAACTAGATAAAGCCTGGATATGTATATTGAGTTGTTGATAAATATATGTTGAGATATTTAGATGAAACTATCATTCATGGACTGAGACACATTTTCGGAGACTTTATACATACATTGTTCCTAATAATGTTGTTTTCTAGAAGAGAACATGTGAATGCTGCTGATGTCTACCCTAGTTTCTTGGTTGATTTCCTGGCATAGAAATTTGTTGATTTGAGAGGTAGTGTGTATTGTTGCTTGCATGGTTGATTGCCTGGTTGAGAAATATCTTTGTAAAGTTGTTTGAGCATATTTTGGGCACAAATATGATATACTGTGACATATTATGAGTTTCAACATGGAAAGAATATTATGTTTTATGACAGGTTCTATTACATTGAGATATGGTGTAGAAAGGAGAATGAGACTTCATCACATTTTGATTGATGATTAGATAGAAAATATACTTACCAAGGCTTTTTTGAAAGGGAATTTCTTGGTCATCAGAGAGTATCTTGGATTTATGGATGTGATCCTCCCAGGTAAGGGTCCTGGCTGATTGAGAAAACTGATTTATGCTCTGACCCCCTATTTGAGTTCCTAGGGAGAATAATTCAGTTGAAGAGCTCCTAGGTTTTGAGGGAACTTTAGATAATAGGATAGATGTGATCCTTACGTCATGGTAAGTCGTATCCTACCTATTTTCAAGAAATAACATAGTTGTGATCCTTAACTCACGATAAGTAGTATCCTACCTATTTTCATCTTTGGGACTTGATAGAGTATACCCTAGTTGGAATCCTACCCATAAGCTGGGCTTGTTGGGATTGTTTCTCCCCATATAGCGAATGGGTGAGCATAATTGGGATATATGTGATCCTTACCATTTATACTAAGTAGTATATTTCCTAAGTGAGGGGGTTCAAGTGTTCTACCACTGACTCTTGAGGGTCAAGTCGGGAATATCAACAGACAATAGGATAGTTGTGATCCTTACCTCACGATAAGTAGTATCCTGCTTATTGTCCTTACGATAAATAACTATGATCCTTACCTTCCATGGTAAATAGTATCCCACCTATTGTCCTTTCATATATGCTGGTAGCCAAAGCTCCCCTTTGATGATTCTTCTTCTTTAGATCGAGACATCATTGTTAAACTGATAATCAAAGGAGTCAAGTTGAGACAAGATGTGATGAGATATATGTCTTATTGATGTTGCTGAGGTGAAGGTCATGGGACTTGACTTGGAGATGAGTATGGTTTGGAGGATTGATCTCCCCTACTAATTGTTGTGTATTATTATTCTTTTATGAGTTGAGACAATATGAAATGAGATGACATAAAATGAGATGGGTTTTAAAGATGATGCAATTTTTATCCTTCTTTATGATTAATATATGGATATTCGAGATAAGATATGATATGATGAGACATCCAAGATGAGGCTTATGATGTTGATGGAAATTCCTCCCTAACTGAGAGGGAGTGTTGAAAATTGGAGCATCTTCAGGATGAATTTTGCTGAAGGAAACCCATATACCCCAAGAGAAAACCCTATTTCCCCAAAGAGTAAAAATTGAATAATATTTAATGAAGGACAATATATATATTTGAATTTAAATTTCCCTCCAACTATCTAACTCAGTCTCATGCCGACCTGACCCTAACAAGGAACCTTCTCCCATTGGAAAACTATTATAAATACCCTATTGGGTTGTTCTCCAAAATTACTTTTCATAACATATTTTTCTCTGATATTTTTGAACCATTACTTCTGAGATTTTCATATCACTTGAGACAATTCATAGGGCATCCTCTTTGGATTGTATCTGAGGTTTTTATGAGGGTTTCTTGTTCGTATTATTGGGTTTCATTGGGGTTATAATATATGCATATTCTATAATGGTTTTATGTATTCGAGTTATGTCAACAGACCCTAATATTGTTATGAAGTTACAAACTTACATTATGATGTGAGTTGCAAACTTGTAAGCAAGTTGTAGACCTTATACTATGAAGTGAGTTTCAATCCTTATATTATGATGTGAGTTGCAGTCTTGTATGCTAGTAGCAAACCTCATATTATGATCTCATGTGAAAGTATAGACCTTTGTATTGCATAACTTGGATACTTGAAGAGTAGATAAATTGTATTTATATAGTGATGTATACCTGAAGTGATTACAATACAGAACAGACCCAAAATCCTAGTTGATTTGGATGACACTACAAACCTAGATCTAGAAGTGTAAAATGACTTCAGTAGTATATAGATTAGGGGAGAATACAAATTTGTGTGTTGTCACAATCCTAGCGTATGCCTTTGATGATAGTATGGATAGACCCTAGCAAGATAGTCTACAAGACAAGCAAAATGATTGACACAGATACATATGTGAAGTATAAAAGTGATATATGAAGTTGAAACTATCATATACAGACTTACATTTTCTATATATGATGTTTCTTTTCTAGAGATACAATGATTTTGATATGATGTTACGATATTAATATACTAAAAATATGTTGTTGCTATAGACCTACTATGTGGCTATGCATCAAACCTATGATGTTACAGTGACCTTATACAAGGATGATGATACAAGGATGTTGTTGCAGAGACCTTGCTCCATGATGATAGTGACTTTGCTATTATTGATGATAGTATTGTTTTCCAAGTATTGACTATGAATCTTATTCACAAACGAAGTTGTGATAAGCCCTAGGTAGCATGGTGTGTTAGATTATGTCTCATGATATTTGTAATCTGTATCTCAGCTAAATATTTGATGAATATCTAATAGAAGAAGAAGATTTTATTTCGGGTTTTCCCCTTATGGGGTTATCCCTTGGTCTTCAACCTAAATCATGGTGTCTCTATTGAGTATGCTTTCCTTTTGTTGTACCTTATTGTTGTGTTGTATTGTCGATGTTATTTTTCTCTCCACATAGTTGTTATTAATGACTAATGATATGATATTATGAGGTGAATGTAAAGAAAATGTTTTGAAATGCAATTATCCCAGAAGAGAACAATATAGTCTTATGAAAAACTAACATAAATAGCCTATAGTAACCAACATGTCACAAGAAGCTTCTTACTTCTTTTTGCATTCATGATGCAAGAAGTTATGTGATAACTTTGACTTTTGTTTGGTCCACCTTGATACCTAGATGAGAAATGTGCTACCCAAGAACAATCCATTCTGTCAAGAACATTCCACACTTTATATTACTCAAGGCGATATTAGCTTCTTTGTAGAAAATTAATACTTTCTTAAGGTTATCAAGTGCTTCTTTAAAATTGTTACCATAAATAGAAAAATTGTCCATGTAGATTTCTACACACTCATTAATTAAGTCAGAAAAATGCCTAGTATTCCATGTTGAAAAGTTGTGGGAGCATTACACAAACCAAATGGTAAAACTATATATTCAAATTCCCCCCATGGACATGTAAAAGTGGTCTTGTCTTACTCTTCTGTGCAATTTGAATTTGATTGTATCTACAAAACCAATTTAAGAAAGAGAAATATTGTTTTCCTACCAAAGTGTCTTATACCTAATCAATAAAGGGTAATGGAAAATAGTCTTTTAAAGTAGTCCAATTTAATTCTCGATAGTCGATGCAAATTATCCATCTGCCATTTTTCTTAGATATGACTACAATTAGAGAAATCCACCTGCTATCAGATATAGGATATATGAAATTAGCATTCAACAATTTTTTAGTTCTTCCTTCATAATGTAAGGCAAGATTAATAAGATATTGGTGTTTCCTAACTAGCCTAGCATTCTCTTGAAGGTATATGTGGTGTAGGCAGGTGCTAGGAAGAATGCCATGCATGTCTTGATATTCCCATGTAAATGCAGCAGATTGTTTTTGCAGTACATGAATAGATTGTTCTTGTTGTTCCTCACTAAAATTAGAGTCAATGAGCAAATATTTTCTTGGAATAATATTGATAGATGCTCTGTCAAAATCTGAATTTTCCTTAACAATTGGTGCAAGGAGAGATAATGAGCTCTTGAATCAGTGATCGGAGAATCCACAATATGAACATTTTTATACCAACGTTTCAAATCCCAAATGGGATCCATCATCAGGATTTTAGAATGATGATAAAAGAAGAGCTTCTTAGGGAATAAATAATAATGAGGAAATTTTTTTTAGGGAACCACACACTGTCAGCTTGGACTAATAATTTAATTTAATTTAATTTAATTTTAATAAAAATACTTTTATTTTTAATAAAATACTTTTATTTTAATAATTTTTTTTTTTAATAAATACTTTTATTTTAATAAAAATTTTATTGAAGGGTTAATATATTAATACAAAACCTAAAGATAAAATTAGGGAATTGAACTAGAACTAAAAGTAAAATTAGATTAATGAACTAAAATATAATAATTTCTATATAAATTAAATTAATATATTAAACTACTTCATATTAACAATTATAAATAATAAATATTTATAATTGGTTAATATAATAATTAATATATTAATTAATAGTTATATCGAAATTATTATATTATAGCATTAAAATGCTAATTCTTATATTAAAAGGTTATTTCTAAAAATAATAGGGAAAACTATATTAATTTCTATATAAATTAAACTAATATATTAAACCAAATCATATTAACAATATAAATAATATAATATTAATAATTAATTAATATATTAATTAATAGCTATATAGAAATCAATATATTATAGAATTTTAATGCTAACTCTTCAACTTGATATTAATAAAAAGGTACAGACTAATAAAATAGAAAAGGAGAGGGATAACTTACCTATTGAATGCTTCACCTGGGGATGTGTTGGCGTTTTTGGCGTTTTTGATTTCCCTGATCAAGGGAAGCCAGCTCCCGCTAATCTCCATACCATTGTCTCTGTTCAGATTGTGAGGATGCTTGATAATTTCAAGTGCTTCTCTGATCTTTCGTCTCTGATGCTGCTCTTCCCTTGCGAAATGGATGCGCTTTCCAGGCAGATATGGTGCTTAGCCTTTGAGGAGTGTTCTGTCAGGGCTGAAGTACGAGATCTTCTATTCCTAATATCAGCGCCATGTTCCTTGAGCCTTTTCTGGAGGGAGCGACTTGTTTCACCTATGTAGCTTTTCCCACAAGAACAATCTATTTTATAGACTCCTTTAAGCTGATGTTTGTCAATATCATCTTTTACAGACTTCAAACCTTGCCTGATCGTACCAGGTGCTAAGAAATGAGTGATAATGTTTTTCTTTCTTAGGATTTTTGCAATTTTGTCTGTAACTCCATGGATATAAGGAAGAAAAACCTTATCATATTAAGGATGGTCCTGAGCCTTGGGCTCATGAGATAATAACCTTCTTTCAGCTTTCTCTATGGCTTTTTTAATTTCTTGCTCTTTGTAGCCTATACTCTTAAAAGTTAAAACTAAATGCTTCTTTTCATCGTTCAGATGCTCTGAGTCGGAAATTCGAAGGGCTCTAATGGAAAGAGTGTTTAGAACACCAAACTTTTGGGTTGGGTGGTGGTGGGAATCAACATGGAGGTAACTTTCTGTGTGGGTTGACTTCCTGAAAACCTTATGGCCCAGCGATCCATCTTCTTTTCTGATGATTAGAATGTCTAAAAAAGGAATGCTCATGTTTTCTTCAAGCTCCATCGTAAATTTTATTTCTGGAGAGATAGAATTTAAGTGAATGAAAAACTTGTCAAGTTCTGCCTTACCATGAGTCCATTTTATATTGGTATCGTCGACAAAAAGCTTCCACCAAGCTGGTTTTAACGGATATTATTCCAGGGCCTTCTTTTCAAAGTATTCCATGTATAGGTTGGCCACGATTGGCGAAAGGGGTGATCCCATTGCCACACCAGATGTCTGCTCATAAAATATTCCTTGGAAGGTGAACACAGTTGACCTTAAGCAGATTTCAGCCAGCTTTGCAGTCCCTGGATCAGTAACATCTTTTACAACCTGAATGGCTTCATCAAGAGGAATCTTTGTGAATAACGATACCACGTCAAAGCTTACAAGGATTTCATCACGTTCCATCTTTTCATTTTTAATAAGATTCACAAAGTCCTGGGAGTCTTTGATGAAGGAATCAGTATTTCCGACAAGGGGTTTAAGAATTTTAGCAACATATTTACCAAGTTCATAGGTTGGGGAACCAATAGTACTAACTATCGGTCAAATCAGAATATTCATGGAAATCTCTAAATATATGGTTATATATATGATACAACTCAAGATATTGAGTACAATATAAAATAAAAAGGAATTGAATTAGTAGTTTATCTTCAGTTGGTAGGTTATCTTCAATTGGTTTTTTCAACTCCCTTGATTGCTTAGTACTCAAAAGTGGTCATACATGTTTTTTATTCTCATAAGGATCTTCTATCCAAAAAATATTTGTTATTTTGGGTTTTGTGGGTTATTAAGTAAGTTTATTCATGAAGGCTGCATTAGAAATGGTCATTTTTCCATATCTATAATTGATGAAAGAATCAACTATAGCTAGCCAATGCCTTCCAAGAATTAAGAGGTGGCCATTCATGGTGTTTTTTGGTTGGATCACTGTGAAATACACAGGATATTCCCAGGAATCCAAGGTCACACTCACATAATCTAGAGTACTAGTGGGATTGACTCTAAACCTATCAGAAGGTTCAAGAATTCTAGGTGTAGGTAGTGTTGAGAAATCAATGCTAGTAGGATTAGGGTTAGATTGATTTTTCTTGATAATTAATTGTGAATTATGTTGGCTTCTTTTACTTATTTTTTATATTATCTTTCATCAAGAAATTACCAAATTATGTGTGCATGAAGACCACAAAAACACAAGACACAAGATGTAGGCACTCTGCCAGGGGAAAACCCCTTTCTAGTCAACATATATTCCTTCGATAGTTTTGCCTTGAGATTCTTCTACCTAGACAAATACTTCCTCCACACCAATCTAGCCTCTCCTTCTTCGATCCAACCTTTGACCTAGAAACATCAAAATTTCGACCTTAACAACTTCTACTTGGTAGCTTCAGACATTAGCGGCAACTTCGACCTTGACTAGGAGACATTGATCTCCCAAATCAGCCCACAAAACTCGCACTTCTTTTGGACCCTTCCCTCAACTTTAGACTTCTTCCAAGCTTCCAACTTCCAACTTCCAAAGATCAAACTATGCTTGAGAGAGTGAGATGCTCAAATGAAGTTGAGTTTCCTTGTATATATAACCTTCTAATGAGGTTGAATTGCCTTCATTGAGGCCAACTTGGCCTTCATGAGGCCAACTTGGTGTGGAGGTTACATAATTTATTTTTGACTCAAAAATAATTATTTTTACATTATTGGAAAGGCCAAGAAGGGTCTCATAAAATATACAATGACTCTATTGATTCTTTATTAATCCTAAGAGTCCTCAATGGGGAATTTGACTAATAAAATAATGAACCAAGCATGAAACCCATGCTTTAATAAGTCATTGTAACAAATATGTAAATTCTTTTGACAAATACAATTTATGTAGACTAGACCTAGTTACATGTTTCAACACTCCCTCTTAACTAGGGAGGTATTCATATAGAAGATATCAACTATATGAACTATGAAGAGTTTAGTCACCAAAATGCCATGGACAACATTCCTAACCAATTTAATATATCCAAAATATCTCAACATAGACTAGATTCCTGACCAAGGAAATCTATCCAAGTGGGACTAAGATGGACTGAATATTTCAATCTTTGTAGGTACCATTAGGCTTACTTGTTAACCATCAAAACAGGGACTTAGGTGTGTATCTGAGGTCAGATATCCATGACCAATTCCACCCTCCCTATTTCGGGAACTAGATATCAACTCATAGTGCCGACCAAATGTCCTCCCAGGAAACATGTCTCACACACAAGGCCTCAACAAATCTCTTCCAAAATTTTATCATCGTCAACAAAATCAACAATATAAACTAAACCAAGCATGCTTATAAGATAATCAATGTTCTTACTAGGAAGAGACTGTTAGTCTATCAACTACCTGATCGTTTTTCGATACGTATTGTAGCTTCACAATCCCATCCTGCACGAAGTTCCTAATATAGTGGAACTTATTATTGATATGATTCATCCTAGCATGAGACACAGGATCTCTAGACATATTGATATAACTTTGATTATCACAATTAACCATAGTAGGATCTAGTGGCTTCTCGAATAAATTTTTTAGAAGCTTCCTTAACCATACAACCTCCTTTCCTACTTCACATGCAGCTATGTACTCTGATTTAGCACTACTCAAGGCAACATGACCTTGCTTTCTACTCATTCATGAGATCATGGTAGATCCCAAGCTAAAGCATCCTTTGGTAGTGCTCCTTCCATTGGTCTCATTGTCTCCCCAATCTGAATCTTTGAAGCTAATCAACATGAATTCCTTGTTTATTTATTTCAGGCAGTGATGTATCATACCATGAAGGTATATCAATATATGTTTGGCAGCTATCTAGTGATCATGATGAGGCTCTAACTGAAACTGACTAAGGATTTTCACAGCAAAACATATATTTGGCCTAGTATTTACAAGATACATCAGAGAACCTGCCAACTAACGATAGGAGGTAGGATCCATGAGACTTGAGTTGGATCTCCATAACTTCTTAAGGTTGGTGATCATAGCAGTAGCCATGGGATTGGAATCCATCATCCCAAATTTTTGTAACAAATTGATGATGTACTTTCCTTGCGCCAAATATATCTCCCCAGAATTTTTCCATACTTTCAGACCTAGGCAATAGTGCATCATTCTGAGATCCTTTATCTCAAATTCGGCTGCTAGCATCTTCTTACATTCTTGTATTCTTCTCTCCACACCTATGATGAATAGATCATCCACATAGAATAGAATAATGGCTAGTTCATTATTCAAAACCTTCATGTAGATATTAGGAACCTCCATGAACCCAATTCTCCAAAGGTATGCATCCATCCTTGCATACCATGCCCTAGGATCTTGCTTCAAACCATACAGGGCCTTCTTGAGTCTACAAACATGAGTGTTCCTAGTATTTTCTTCAAAGAATTTGGGTTTCTCAATGTATATTTCCTCATCGATGGTCCCATTCAGAAACGTTGTCTTCACATTCATTTAATAGATGTTTCATCCCATTGTACCATCCAACGAAACCAAAGATCTAATGGTAGTATACCTTGTAATGAATAAAAAGGATTCTTCATAATATATGCCTTCCTTTTGAGAGAAACCCCTTGCAAAAAAATTGGCCCTTGTATTTATATATGCTCCCATCAACAACGTGTTGATCTTGTAAATCCACTTTTAGGTGACAATCAATTTGTCACTATGTCTAGGAATGATTTCCCAAACCCCATTCCTAATTATGGATTGATATTTTTCCTACATAGATTTCTTCCATACTTCTTGATGAATAGCTTCTTCAAATGTAGATGGTTATGCTTCAATTATTCTTGTCATAAATGCATCATATCCATAATATCTCTTTGGCCTTTTGCTTTCCTCGAAGGTTGCTTTTGTAGCTCCATGCCCTTCAACATCTTCAAGAGTGTCTTTTAACAAATTTGACCTCTTACTTGTGCTTGGTATGACCATAACTTGAATAGGCTCACTTGGTCTTTATTCTTCCTCTTGAATTGTAGAAGGGTTATCGGGTTGTACTTCTTCTTCTTGAAATATGGGTAGATCTTATTCATCAGAATCAATAGGAATATCCTTCAATATTTTGCAGGCTTGATTCTCATCAAATATAACATCCATGCTTACTTCAATGTGTCTCCCTTCCTTGATGTAGATTCTATATGCCTTTGAGGAGAGACTATAGCCAATGAAGATCCCTTTAATGCTTGTAGAATCCATCTTCTTTCACTTTTCCTTGGAACATGGATATATGCAGGACTCCCAAAGATTCATAGATGGTCCACACTTGGCTTCTTTCCCATGAATGCTTCCTCAGGTGTCATATTATCAAGAAATCTATGAGGACTTCTATTTTGGATATATACGGCTTCCAATGTTGCTTCACCCCGTAGAAACTTTGGTAAATCTTGATCAAGTAGCATTGTTCATACATCTTCTTCAATTGTCCTATTCTTTCTTTTTGTCACTCCATTTTGTTCGGGACAATAGGGAAAAATAAGATCCCTCTTAATTCCTGCTTCTTTACAATATGAAATTAATTCCTTAGAAGTGTATTCCCCACCATTGTTAGATCTCAAGGTTTTTATCTTTCTTTTGGCTAAAGTTTCCACTTCGCATCTAAACTCCTTGAATTCCTCAAATACTTCATCCTTTTTTATTGAGAAGATAGAGTCATGTCTTTCTATAGTGATCATCAATAAATGTTACATAGTAAAGATGACCTCCAAGTATTTGTCAGACATGGGCCCACACACATCAGAATGTATAAGGTCTAATATTTATTTAGACCTTGTTTCACTATTTTAAAATGGTTTTCTTGTATGTTTTCCTAAAGAGAACCGCTTACAAACTCCTTCACAATATTCTTTGATATCAGGGATGCCATGAACTAGATGTTTAAGAGTAGGAATGACTTTCTAGTGAAGATGACCATATATTCTATGCCGTAGCTCAATAGGAGATATTTCCATATGAACTAGGGCTTGCAGAGGTGGTGTAATGACTCTATATAAACCTCCTTCATGAACTCCAATGACCCCAGATTTATCAATACTAGAATATTTTCCCCAGACCAAGACCTTTCCATCGACAAAAGAAACTCTATCCCCTTTATATTCTAAGGAAGAATTGAAAGAAAATTATTTTTCAAACCTAGAACATAAAGTATTTTGTTGAGATGTAGCTTTTCTCCATTCTCCAGCATCAAAGATGTAGATCCTAGGGCTCTAACAGCATATATTTTGTTGTATCCCAATGCCACTGCATGAGACAGTGGTTCCTTTGATAGAGTTTGTAGTCGCTTACATTCCCATGTCATATGCCTTGATGCCCCACTGTCGATGGTCCATGAATTATCATCATTGAGGGATCCTATAAGTGCAGCTAAGAACCCTTGACATTTGACCTTTTTGAATAAGTAGTAGACAATATTCTTGATCCATCTTCCTATAGAAGTGAATCCCATTCTTACCATAGAGGGAGTAATCATTTATTTTAAGCCAATGAAGTGACCTTCAATCTTCTTCCACCTTTGCTCTAAAAGCATGTTGAGAAATCAATGAGTAGGATTATCTTTCATCACGATCAAAAAAGCACAAGACACAAGATCACAAAAGAACAAGACACAAGATGTAGGCACTCTGCCAGGGAAAAACCCATATCTAGGGGAAAACCTAGTCAAAATTTATTCCTTCAATAGTTTTCCTTGATACTCATCTATCTCGACAAAGACCTCCTCCACACCAAGTCGACCTCTCCTTCTTCTATCCAACCTTCAACCTAGGAGAAGTAGCACTTCGACCTTAATGACTTCACTTGGTAGCTTCTGGCTTCAGCAACAACTTCAACCTTAACTAGGATACGTCGATCTCCAAAACCATCCCACACAAGAGAGAGAAAGAGAGGTACCAAAATTTTGATTTTCTTCTTCCCTTCCTCCTTGAACAAACTCACACTTATTTTGGACCTTTCATTCAACTTTGCACTTCTTCCCAACTTCCAGCTTCCAACTTCCAAAGATCGAACTATGCTTGAGAGAGTGAGATGCTCAAATGAAGTAAAACTACCTTGTATATATATCTTTCTAATGAGGTTGAATTTAATTCCTTGAGGTTGACTTGGTCATCATGAGGTCAACTTGGTGTGGAGGCCACATAATTTATTTTTGACTGAAAAATAATTATTTTTACATTGTTCGAAAGCCCAAGAAAGCTATCATAAAATATACAATGACTCTATTAACTCTTTATTAATCTTAAGAGTCCTCAATGGGGACTTTGACTAATAAAATGATGACCCAAGCATGAAACCCATGCTTTAATAAGTCATTGTAACAATAATATAAATTATTTTGACAAATACATTCTATGAAGACCGAACCTAGTTACAGTTTTCAACAAGTTGAGAATCCCCTAAATGTAGCATCTTCATAGTAGGAACAATCATGATGTTTACTGCAGCCCCTAAGTCAATTAAAGTGTTTTCTATATGGATGTCTTTAAATAAAATGTTAACTACAAGGTTTCCGGGATCAATGTATTTTTCCATTAAATTTCTTCTTGTCATTGACTCGACTAGCTGAACTATTACTTGTACCATATGAGGCTATTTTTATTTCCTTGTGGGTATTTTAATGAGAATACCCTTATATTTTTTGCATATATTGGTACATCTTTTACAACTTGTAGTAAGGGAATTTCCATACAAACATTTTTCACTTCTATTTCAAGATCAAATTTAGGTGAGTCAATAGATTTTTGTATTGCCAACCATTTTGGAAAGGGTGGAGCTTTAGGTGCTTGTCATTGATCTAATTTTAAGGTGGAATATGGATGAGTTGTGGGAACACTTACAGTCTCATGGTGGTCATCAATATTCATTTCATTAGGATTTTTCTCCCCTTTATATTCCTCTTAAATGATGATGAGAGAGATTTTTTTATTCAAGAACCTTACTTGATCTCAATGGTACTCCCTGCAATGGTATAGGGGTGAATGCATATGAGGGGAAGGATTGCAACTCATTGTTCAAAAGATGATGAGTTGAATTATTATTAGGGTTAGCTAGTGGTTGTATGGTAAATTATGGTCTAGGGGGCTTTCAACTTGTGGTTAATTTTTGTAATTGAGGTATTGTCATTGAGGTGGGTTATTCATTCGTGGTTGTGTAATAGAATATGTTTGTGGCATTTGTGGGGGATGTTGTGGATATTGAGGATAAGGCATAGGGACAAGTTATGGAGATATATTTCCCCTCCAATTTTCTTATTTCCAAGGTTGGTTTGGTTGTTGGGGTTAGCTATGTTTTCAAGGTATTTGAGCATTCAATTGCAAATTGTAAAATGGAAAAATTTGAGGAAAAATATTATGTTACACCTTGCATACGTGACTTCCATGTCCTCATTGGTGTAAGTGGTTCCATTGTCTTGCCACTTACTTTATAAATGAATTTCAATTCTAAAAGTGCTAAGAAACTTTATGTGTTCTGGTCCTCTGCACAAATGACACAAAACTGGATGTTATTCAATGGTCATTCTTGCAAAGGATGTTTTTTCTACATTAACAAAAAAATAGCTAAAGGCATATTTTCTTCTTCTTGTTTCTTTTTAAGTTTCAAAGTATCAATTTTCCAGCTAAGAGTACCAAGGATTTTAGTATGAAAACTGTTGGAAATAATACTGAGAGGGGGGGGGGGGGGGGTGTGAATCAGTATTATCAAATTCTTTTCAATATATCTTCCAGATTTATACTTTAATTTATTCTTCAGATATTGATCATTAGTTTGTATGTCAGTACCATATAATAATGAGAAAGAACAAGAAAAACAGATAATCACACCAAGGAACACCAGATATAAGGTGGAAACCTAATGTGGGTGAAAACCACCTGCTGCAATATTTCTCTATCTTCTTTTAATTAGAAAATTCTTTTACAATGATTTTGTACTGGTGTAGTCCTTTACCAATACGCAGGCTGCAACCTGCAGAGAGCTACAACCCTCTCTCGTTTTCAGGTCTGTCCTGGAAGGGAGCTACAACCCCCTTTGTTCTTCTACTTCTTTAAGGACCACGTTTTTCATTAATTTTCATGCTGGATCCAAGAACATCAAATAATCATCAAGTACATGTGAATCACCCAATCTCCTTATACAATCATCCAATGAAACACCCAACTTCTCAGAATGTTGTAAACAGAAAAGTAATACCAGAAATCTAAACCCAGAACTCTGCAACAATAGATAAAAGGCAACCAATAATTATTTCAAGAAAAGTTCGCAACTTCACCAATATAAACCTATGGATATCTACAGCTCTTCTGTGTCTAAACTGCGCAGATCCGCACTTGATCTTTCTTGAGCTCTGCGTACCTCCGCACCTAGCCCTTCTGCTAAACTGCGTACCTCTGCCAAGATCCGCACCTGCACTGTCTACCCGACAGTGCACCTCTGCACCTCCACACCTGATCCTTCTGTTTCTCAGCGTACCCTCGCACCTGCGCCTTCTGCTTCGCCGCGTACCTCTGCACCTATGCCTTCTTCTTCACCATGTACCTCCACACGTGCGCCTTCTGCTGCGCTACGTACCTCCGCACCTGAGATGTGGATCGCCCGCAGACCTCCAAATAAAGCCAAATTAACAGTCCACAGACTGTCAGATCCACAGATCTGATCACGTGCCCAAAAGATCACGACCTATCAACAGATCTGCCTTTCACTTTACAGATTTCTCCTTGATTTAGATCTAGCTTTTTAAACCGATTACCCAAATTTCAGATCTTAAGATATTGAAATTTCATAAAGGGTGTCTAGCCAAATGATCTCCTTCCTTTTTATAGGCAAGCCTTTACTCAAACCATGGTCCAAAACTATAGGTATTCAATACTAGGAACCCAATACCTTGGATCAATACTTTTAGATGCAAAACCATGGACCAAAACCATAGGATCAAACATGTCAGGCTAAATACCATGGACCATTCATAAAGATTCCCACGTGCGCGTGCTTCTCTGCATTGGAGTGAGTGAACTAGAATCATAATGCCAACAATCTCCCCCTTTGGACTTGATGGCAACCTCAAGATCCTCAACGTCATTCCCCCCCTTTGACATCAAGGGCAGAGGGTTATGCTCCCCCTGAGAACATGCTTAAGTCTTTGCTCTGCTGATCATGCTCCCCCTGACTATAGACCAGATCTGCAAAAGAAAAAAAGATTCTTCAAGAAGAACCATTATCCATCATACACCATCAATGATCTTGACAAAAGAGATAGAGACATATTAACAACAATATTTAGATCAACATCCATGTTCTCCTTCTGTACTTTCTCCTCTAAGATCTTCTACCATAATGCCAACAATGCATTATTAGAAGAATATATGCTCCCCCTGAACCTGTGCTATTCGATCTTTGACCAATCCATAAACGAGCGAATGTACGCTTCTACCCCATATGAAACTCACGTACAATCAACAATCTCTGAAACAGATGAGATTCAACAATAAGATGATGCATCAACTACCCCCGAATTTTGCCTGAGGTATTCAAAGGTCTCCCTAGGCAATGGTTTGGTGAGTATATCAAAGACTTGTTCCTTAGAAGGAACATACTCCAACTTGACCTTTTGTTCAAGCACTTGTTCCCGAAGAAAGTGATACTTGATCGGTATGTGCTTGGTTATTGAATGCATGACTGGGTTCTTCGAAATGCTGATTGCACTTGTATTATCACATAAGATGGAGATAGGTGGTGTACAAGTGATTTGAAAATCCTGCAAGGTCTGCATCATCCAAAGAAGTTGAGTGCAGCAAGATGCAGCAGTCACATATTCCGCTTTAGCTGTAGATAAAGCAATCGAACTCTGTTTCTTGCTGAACCAAGATACTAATCTGGAACCCATAAAGAATGCACCACCACTTGTGCTTTTTTTGTCATCCACACTTCTAGCCCAATCTGCATCTGTATAAGCTTGAAGAGTGAGATCTGTATTTCTAGGATACCATAAGCCATAGTTTTTAGTTCCTTGAAGATACTTGAAAATTCTCTTCACTGCCTAAAGATGAGTTTCCTTTGGATTTGCCTGAAATCTTCCAACTATTCCCACTGCATGCATGATGTCTAGTCAGGTACCAGTCAAATAAAGTAGACTTCCAATCATAGATCTATAGGTTGGTTGATGCACTGCTGCTGATTCATCATTTTCACTGAGGCTACATCTTGTAACCATGGGGGTACATATTGGTTTTGCATCTTCCATGACATATTTCTTCAAGATCTGCTTGAGATATTTGGTTTGAGACAAAAAGATACCGTCTTCATTTTGTTGGATTTGCAAACCAAGAAAATATGTTAGTTCTCCAAGCAAAGACATTTCGAATTATTTCTGCATCACAAAGGCAAAGCTTTGACTTATAGCTTCTTCATTACTGCCAAAGATAATATCATCTACATACACAAAAAGTATTAGCAATTTGTCATTTTCAATTTTTATATAAAGATTGCTATCTGCTGATCCTTTTGAAAAACCTTGTTGATGAAGATATTTTTCCAAACGGTAGTACCAAGCCCTTGGAGCCTGTTTAAGGCCATAGAGAGATTTTTTCAGTTTTCATACAAGATTTGGATCATTCCCAAGAATGAAACCATTTGTCTGCTCAATGTATACTTCTTCTTCTAAGTCTCCATTCGGAAAGGCTGATTTCACGTCCATTTGAAATACTTTGAACTTCTTAAAGCTTGAGAGAGCAAGAAACATTTAGATGGCCTCAAGTCTTGCAACAGGAGCAAAAGTTTCTTCAAAGTCTATTCCTTCTTGTTGAGCATACCCTTTACAAACAAGTTTCTTGTTTCTAATTACTTCCCCATTTTCATTCAACTTATTTTTGAAGACCCATTTTGTCCCTATGACATTCTTATCTTTTGGTCTAGGAACCAACTCCCAAGTGTTGTTCTTTTCGATTTTCTCAAGTTCTTCATCCATTGTCTTGACCCAACATTCATCTTTGCATGATTCTCTTACATTTTGTGGTTCAGTGGAGGAGAGTAATGCCAAATAGCTTGAAGCTTCCGCAATTTTTCTTCTTGTTTGTATGCCTGCCTCCTTTTGCCCCAAGATTTGAGATTCTAGATGATTCTTTTGAACATACCTGGATGGAGTCTTCTCTTCTACCCTTGTCTGTTCCTCTGGTGCCTCTTGAGGTTCTTCTTCATCTTCAGTCTGATTTGGAGGGTAGTCTTCATCCTCTTCGATATTTTCATAATTTACTTGCCTAGGAATGTTTCCTTTTTCATCAACCACCACACCAATGCTGTCAAAAATTCTTCCAAGTCTTTTATTGTAACACTTATATGCTTTGCTGTGGGGAGAATAACCAAGGAGAATGCCTTCATCTGCTCTAGGTTCAATTTTGCCAAGATGTTCATCATTATTCTTAATATAACATTTGCTTCAAAAAATTTTGAAATGCTTTATCGAAGGAGTCTCACCATACCAGAGCTCATGAGGAGTTTGAGTGCTGTTCACTTGGACATTTGTGTTGTTTAGAATAACAACTGCAGCAAATGCAACTTCACCCCAGAAGCTTGCAGGAGTTCTAGACTCATCAAGCATAGCACGAGCCATTTGTTGAATAGTTTTGTTCATCCTTTCCACCACTCCATTTTGCTGAGGAGTCCTAGCTATAGAGAATTCCCTTCTTATTCCATGTTCTTCACAGAAATCGAAAAAATCATTTGAGGTAAACTCCCCAGCTCTGTCAGACCTGAGGCACTTGATTTTGTGATCTGATTCGTTTTCAGCCAAGGTTTTGAAAGATTTGAATTTTTCGAATGCTTCGTCCTTGTGTTTCATAAGTCCCAACCAAACCATCCTGGAGAAGTCGTCAATGAATAATATAAAGTATTCTTCTCCTCGAGGTGACCTTGTCCTAAATGGCCCACATACATCTGTATGGACTAGTTCAAGAGGCCTACTGGCTGATCCTTCCTTCTCAGGGAAGTTAGTTCTGGTTTGCTTACCAAACTGACATGGTTTGCATATGGTGTTGTCTGGAATTTTGATATCTGGAAGACCACGAACTGCTTGGTATTTGCATGCTTTCCTTATTTGTGAAAATCTTAGATACCCCAACCTCCAGTGCCATAACCGTTGTTCATCATCCTTGCTCAAATATCATTGTTGTTGTCCTTCTTCAAATATGTATAGGTTATTTGGAGTTCTTCTGCCTTTGATCGTCGTTTTTCCTGTATCAAGATCACGAACACTACATCCATTTGATCGGAATATTACCTCGGTTCCTTGATCGCACATCTGACTGACACTCAGTAGATTATGCTTCAAGCCATCAACATACAAAACATTTCCAGCTTTGACCTTTTCTTTCGACTTAGCAGTGCCTTTTCCTTTTATGGCTGCAGTGGTATCATTTCCAAAAGAAACTTTCTTTCCCTTTTCTAAAGTAGTATATGATTCAAGTTTTTGTTTATCACCTGTCATATGCTTCGAACATCCACTGTCGATGTACCATTGATTTTCCGATCCTTCTGCATAAAAAGCTATCCCACATCTTTCTGGTTGTGGTTCCTTTATTCTCCATGTTATAATACTTGAGGCTTGTTCCTTTGTCTACCAAAACCTGCTCCTACATTCAGAATCTTCATGACCAAATTTATTACAAATAGAACATTCAATTTCATTTTCAAGGGCCGAAAAGTTGTTATAAGTCCTTTTCGTGATCCTAGTCATATTTCTTTGTTTTTGAGCTTCTCTAGTCATGATTGTTTTATAGGAAACACATTGAGCTGCTTTGTGGCCAAAGTTATGGCAAGAGAAACATTGGCCATTGAAGAAACTTCTGCGATTATCAAATCTGCCAAATGATTGTAGTTTCTATTGTCATCCATTCTTGAGGCAAATTGAGAAGATTTTACCTGTGGCTGGTTGTAGATTTTGTTCATCCTTAAGGTGGATTGCCCCTGATTTACCTGGTAATATTTGTTTATCCTTGATGTAATTCGTCCATGTTTTACCTGGTGATCTCAATTGGGCTTTTGCTCATTCCTCCTTGCTACATCGAGATAACTCTTTGAGGTGGATGCTTGAGATGTTTCTCCATTATACCCCAGACCTGTCTTGATTAGTGGAGAACACTGTACATTGATAATCTCATCAAGAGTTTCAGATCCTTTAACAAATTTAAGATTAAGAGCCTTTGTTTTCTCAATTTCTTCTCTAAGGCCAACAATTTCACATTCTAACTTCTCAAGAAATTTTTCTTTTTCATCAAGTTGGAATTGCAGAGTATCAATGATCACATTCTTTCATCTAAACATCTTTTGAGTCTAGTAATTTCATCATAAAAACCATCCACATCTATAGCATCCATGTAATCATCATATTCAAATGCCATTAAAAGCTTATAGTTGTTACCTCGTTCATCTTCATCGCTATTTGATAGTCCATCACTATCTT
>APFE030383826.1:0-16090 GCA_000404065.3 Pinus taeda
ATATACCTCGACGACTCCCCGCACCCCCGAAATTTCCGTAAAATTTGAGGGTACTCCCACACGTCCCCCCTGTGCGTCTCCCCAGACCCGCGTCTCCCCGCACCGGAGTCTTGGTGGAACATTGGTATTTAATGAGTGGTTTGTAGATAAAGGCCATCAACCTGAAGGGATCCTAAAAGCATCAACCAGCATAATCCTTGTGATGTATTGTTGATAGCAAGATGCTTCAAGTACAAAAAGGATCATTACACTTGAGGTGTAATTATCATTAATGCATACAGAACAGAGTATAGTAGGCAAGTTGTTTCAGATGATTTTGATTAATATATGATTCTAGACCAGAGCCTTTAAGTTTAGAGATGCTAGAGGCTCCACTTCGAGTGTTCATGACAATAATCAATAAGAGAGTATCTTTGACTTTAATGTCTACAAGAACTTGATGAGTTAAGCGATCAACAAAATGTTTTTAAACAGAGAAGTGCAAGAGGAATTGAGGAGCAATGACAATAGTCATTTAAATTAATTATGGTGGTATTTGACGTAGTGAATTGTAGCAATAATCGAAGGAGCAATGATGGTGTATGGAAGAAAACATTTACATATTTATCTAGCAGCTAGAGCAATGGAAGTTTATATAGCACCTTTATATTGGTACCCTTGAGTATCCTTGGAGGTTTGGCAGTTAGGAGAAAAAGGGAATGGCATTTTTGGAGATATTCCTTATAATAGCCCTTATCAACTTGAAAACATATCAAATCCTATGTCTTGACAATCATGATAAGAAGATGGAACTGTGAGGACCCTGATCTTGACATCCTGATTATGTTATTGAGCTCCTTAATGCATTAAGCCAAGATCTTATGAAAGACAGACTTATGAATATGAATGCCTGGATATCATGGTCTGGGTAATTTAATTCATTGGTCATCATCATCTAGGAAAGGAGGAGAATGTAGTTATTCCTAAACTCAATAAATTTGGATTGCCTTAAGGTTATGGGGATCATTTTCTTTGATCTGGAAACCAAGCTCTCCATTAATTGAATCTAATAGCTCTTATTAGAGAGAAAACATATCAAATCCTATGTATTGACAATCACGATAAGCAGGTGGAACTGTGAGGACCCTGATCTTGACATCCTGATTATGTTATTGAGCTCCTTGATGCATCAAGCCAATATCTTATGAAAGAAATACTTATGAATATGGATGCCTGGATATCATGGACTGGGTAATTTAATTCATTGGTCATCGTCATCTAGCAAAGGAGGATAATGGAGTTATTCCTAAACTCAACAAATTCAGATTTCCTTAAGGTCCTGGGGATCATTATCTTTGATTTGGAAACCAAGCGCTCCATCAATTGAATCAAGGTAATATATAAGTATGGTTGCCTCTAGACTTTTAATATTTGCATGGTGATTTTTACACAATCTGGTCAAACCACTTATTAAGCTCTTCTATAGTTTAAGTCTAATTTCCTTTAGAACTACTAAGAGCAACCAATAAGTATCTATTATCTTTTCGTTCTCCCCATTTCTCAAGGAAAGCATTTTGAAGGGGGCCATGCATTGAATTAATTATCAAGAATTCCTTTCCACCATTCCACAACACCATCCACAGGAGAAAATGTAAACAACTTTGTGGTGACATCTAAGTGTCTCACTCCTCCCATTTTAAATATCACACTCCTAATTTTGGCAAATGATCTAAGGCAAAAAGAACACTATTTTATTAGAATGTAGGAATGTTACAAACGACATTTTCTAGAATTTCATGTGGAACTTCATTAATTTGAGAGAATTCTAGTGGTTTGTAGATGTCATCTAACCATGGTGTGGCCATATCTATTAAAAATAAGGAACTTATATCATCAACAAACTAAATACTTGAGCTATATGACTTTTGTGACTGGCGTGCTAGTTTGTATACCTTTCTTCTATAATAGCTTTCCAGTTTTTGCAATCTAGTGAAAAATGCCCTATGAGCATGTTATTGTAGAATATCTCTTCAACACAACCTCCTTATGTGGAGTCACCAGATGGAGTTTTATAACTTTTAACTGTAGTATCATCAATATATGAATGTAAAAATTCAATACATGAGGAAATGGGCATCCTTGGCAATAGTGCCAAACTGTTACCACCCAATTTCTCACTTATGATAAAAAGACCTAACTATAAATGTGAAACCCTGAGGGAAACTTATAAAGACTACCATTGTCACCTCAGCGGTACCTTCCCTCACATTAGGTTACCTCTTCTCCAATACAAGGGATGGATCCCTAAGGTAATCTATGTCCAAAAAGAGTGCCCATGTCCATCTTCTTAAATAGATTTCCTTTAATAAGTTTTCTTTAGAAGTATGGGATATCCTTGAATCCAAAGAAGTCAGTTGTCAGAGTTTATGAAAAAAATATCCCTAGGAACATAGTGTCAAAGGAAGGCATCAAAATCGATCCAACCATCATATAAGAAATTCAACAAATACCATTACCTAGAAGCAAGAAATAATGGCAATCTTCATTCGATAAAATAAATTTCATCAAGAGGTACATACTAAATTTTGTATAGATTACCAAACCCATATCAAATTTGTTGAAGGAATAATATCTTAAATGGGATGATGAGTGCATGAAGCAATTCCAAAAGATAAAGGGAGATACTGTCATGTAATGTTCCCAAGCTAAAATATGTTGGTTTTAATTCACAAAATTTAAATCACTCTTTAATGCATTTCTTCAAACATTTCAAAGACAAACATTTCGTCAAATGCTGGGAAGACAAAGTAATGAACACATGAAACATAGATATAAAAGGGACAAAACGATGATTCATATTAGCTTGATCTGAAGATTTACAGTGCATTATTGAACCTAGCTTATAGATCTGGTGACAATGAAACAACTTGGCCTTTAGAAGAAGTTGATCTTGGTCTTCCAAAACACTGGAACCTTCAACAACTTTTGCTACTCTTTGCTTAAGGAGATGGCCTTAGAAAACAATGATCTTGCCCTGACTGAATAATTCGACCCCTCTGATAATAAATCCACCTCTAGATAGATTCAGCCTCTTCAGAAATATGGTCACAATACTTGACAGGCTTGGCTTTCCAGTAATTGAATTTGTCCTCGAGATAATTCTAGTAATTTTGAACAGTTTCTACCTCCAATCCAAATGAACTTGACCTCCTAATAAATGCGCCCTTGGCCACAAACAGAAATGACATTGATGGGCCCTTTGACTAGCTAAAGAGTAGTGAGGCCTCGGGTTCATTCTAAATGTTCCCTTCTCATCACAGTGCACTGACCTCAACAACCTAGTCGGGCCAATTGAACCTACGATTGTAGGAATCAAGGACTTGCAGGAGAGAGATAAGATTCCTTCTTCTTACCTACCGCTGTGGGTGTTCATAACCCCAATATATGCATCATATTTTCTCATCTTTGCTATTTAGGACACAAAGAAGGCACACCTATGCTACTAGGCTCCTCTACCATCGAACGCTAGACTGGTTGAGTATGGTGAATATAGAGAGATGATTTTCAGTCGCTCAATTTTGATGAAAAGAAATGCACGACTTGGATTTTACCTTATAAAAGTGGGGTAGAGCATAACTATACCTACATAAACAAAGGGTTTGAAAGTGGGTAATAGGAGGGAAAATTTTTGACCTCCATGAATTATGAATTAGAGCAAAGATGTGAAGGTTTCAAAAAGTGAGATAGTTCATTAAAAAGAAAAGATAAAGAGATGTCTTTCCCTCCTAATGAAATATAAAAAAAATTCTTCCCAATGAGATTTAATTTCAAATTTTTTGTGATAATACTTATTTTTTGTTGAGAATGCAAACTTATGTGATTCATAGCAATTTTTCAAGATAACTCTTTCGGTAAATCGCATTACATATTTTTGATTTGACGCGTTTCAAATCACTAAGTGTTTTCTAATCTTTTAAATTATTAAAACTAGTAATTTTATGAGAAGGTACAAAGGAAAGTCGATTAAAGTGGATGGAGGAGATGTTGTAGGTGAAAACAATGCATATATCACCTCTACTCTTGGCCTTTGCACCGTTAGAAGCAACCATATATCACCTGCACTTGTGTTTTCTCCTTCTATTTTTCATTCACACATGTTGCCTTCACGGCGGAGAGACCTACAAACTATTTTTCATGCGTGACATTTTGCTCCTTTCCCATTGAGATAAAATAATAAAAAACCCGTGGGTGGTTAAATTTTTAATCTCTATTCCATAAAGGGTAATTGGTACACCATCTCTAAAAGTGACATCAATATGTTAAAGTGAACTTGCTCGATAAACATATGGATCCATGTGGATTGTGGGCATACCCCAATTGTTTCCCATTTATTTCTCCTGACATGGCTTGTTTGAGCAGTAATGAGGAAAATTGTGTGGATCGTGATATACCTAACCATTAATTGGAAGAACTTACCCATCGAATATTCCACATGGGAAGATGAGAATTTTATATAGAAGCATCCAGAACTACTCAAGCATAGAGGATAATACTTTCTTGAAGGAGAAGGGCATGTTATGTCCCTATAGTACTAGTGTATCCCCCTTATTGTTATTGTTAGTGTAAACATATGGAACCATATGGATTGTGGGCATACCCCAACTATTTCCCATTTATTTCTCTTGACATGGCTTGTTTGAGTAGTAACAAGGAAAATTGTTTGGATCGTGATATACCTAACCATTAAGTGGAAGATTTTACCCGTTGAAGATTTCACATGGGAGGATGAGAATTTTATACAAAAGCATCCATAAATACTCCAAGGGTTATTGTTATTTCCATGTTATGTCCCTATAATACTAGCATATCCCCCTTATTGTTATTGTTAGTCTAGCTCCTTAATGTTATTGTTGTGCCCATGCATCCCCCATGTTGTTATTGTTGTGCCCTTAAATTATTATTGTACAAGGGTTTCTAGTTGTCAACAGAACCTAAAGAGGGTTGTGGGTACTCTACCTTGTGCACAGAAGTATGAGTGAGTGGACAAAAGTGAGGGCAGTTGTTGGCATGGAGGAAGGAAGGCTAGAGAATGCAGATTAGTGCAAAATTTTGGGGGTTTGTTCATGGGTAATGAACAATAGAGTCATGGATTCCCTAGATTAGACAAGAAAGGATTGTAAGTGGGAAGTTTTGGAAGCCCTAAGGATTGATATTTGGAGAAGCCAAAATAGCAATCAAGAGAGTTGATTAATGTTGCACCCTACACTAGCAAATGCAAATCGCATTACAGTGATAAGAGGGTAGGTTGTCAAGTGCTAAGTGTTGGAATCTATAAAGGATGAAAGAGCAGTGAGTGGGCATCTCAAAGAGCTCAAGTAAGTGTTCATTAAAGGAACCAATGGACTTTTAGGAGGCAGATTGATGGGATCCCTAGTTCCATAAGAGCTAATGAGTAGACTTCTTAATGGAGCAAGAGGGCTGCTAGTGGGAAAATTAGTGAGCCAAATTTTAGTGACACAAAAGAAGATATGATAATTCATAGTGGCAGGTTTGACAGCTGAAGATGCAGTTGCAATGATCAGGAGATTGGGAGGCAAGAGGACCCGCCATATGTGTTCAAGGTATGTGGACTAAAAGGGTTGTGGGGCGCTACATTAACAAGTAGGTCAAGTGTATCTTGTTAAGGGTAGATTGGTGGTCATAGTAGTTGACACCAAGCCCTAGTGTGTCCTTGTATCAGGGATGTATGTATGGGCCATGATCCCTAGTACGGAAGCTCTAAGACTGTTGTATTATAGTCTGTAATAAACAAGTAGTGAATTTAAAAAGTTTAAAATTGTCATGTGAACTAATTAATTCACCGATGGTTGTTATTCCGTTATGAAAAGTAGAAGTGTTGAGATATTTCAATGTATTTATGATCATGATTTTAGACATAGACCAAATTCTTCAGTGCCGTGTAAAATCAACATGGTATGAGAGCTACCTTGAATGGCCAATGGATCAAAGTGTGTGTAGTGGAAGCAATGTCAACTAGTGGATATCATGGAGACTCAGAGAGAGCCTAGCTTCAGAGGGAGCAACCCTATGGAAGTTTGAGATCTTCAAGTTCATATGAGATGAGGCAGAGACACTAACAAGATAGTGTGGTCCATTTTACAGGGTATGTTGCAGTGATGGATTCCAGATGGGCTAGTTTCGTCGATGACAATGATGGTTACTTCCGTGCAATGGAAGTACCTCCCTTGCTAAGAGGGAGTGTTGATTTGTGTGGCTTGGGAGGGACTCCATAGCCCTAGGTGTTTGGTTTGTGAGAGGTTTGACCACAAAAGGGTTTTGTGGACAAATAACCCAAGCAATGGGGTTTTGCACCTAAGGTGTGGGACTCGGCGCAAAATCAAGAGGAAAAATTATTATTTATTCATTGTTGCAAGTAGATAACCCTTAAAGGAGCAAGGGTGACCTAAGGCTATGATGAAAGGTCTTAATCAAATGAAGAAATTAATTTTCTTTGAGTTAGTACGGGTTTTTATAGAAACTTCAAGTCGGCCTAGGCTTGAAAAGACACTTTTGGGGGCAACATCTACCCTCATGAGAATACTATAAGAAGGGAAGTTGTGAGACTCATTTGATCAAAAAACATGGAATCTCTTCTCAAGGGAAAACAACGCTTAGGAGGTTGAATTCCTAAGGTAAATGAGTTGGATGAGGAGCACAAAGAAGGTGAGTGATTTGTCTTTGTGTCTTAAGTTCTAGTTCGAGTACAAGGAGGTGGGTTGGCCAAGTTTGGGCAGAATACCATAGTGTCATAGTGCACAAAAGATTTGGTTCTTGAGAGGTAGGTTGAGTCCCAAAGGGTGACTGTTTTGGAAGGCTAAAAGGCGTGTCACCAAGTTGGAACAAGGTGACGTACATTGGAGGACCAATGTAGAGGTTTGGTGGCAGAAAAGGAGGATTACGCCTGGTTGAAGAGGTATGGTTGGAGGCAAAATTTAGGGCTTCTCTGTAGTTGTAACAAAAGTAATAGAAGAGGGTCAAAATCTTCATAGTATAATGTGCTCAAATCCAAAGTTGTTTAGAGGCCTAGTAGAACGATTTCAAGAAGGAATATAGGTTTGGTGAAATTGGTAAGGGTTGTTCCTAAAGTATTTAGGACAACAGTTTGAGCCCTTACTAGGGCTTCCTAATAATCATACACTACCACTATTTTGATCTATCTGGGAGTCTAAATTTCTCGCTCAAGATCTGCCAATGGATGGGAGGGTCATGACCCTAAGATGGTGATGACACAGTTGGGTTATCCCTGTAATGAAGGCCGTAGACCTGAGTGTATTTGTACAGGGGTTTCTAGGTGTCAACAAAAACTAAAGATGGTTGTGAGTACTCTACATTGTGCACAAAAGTATAAGTGAGTGGATAGAAGTGAGGGAAGTTGTTGGCATGGAGGAAGGAAGGCTAGAGAAGGCAGATTAGTGGAGAATTTTGGAGGTATGTTCATGGGTAATGAACAACAGTGTCATGGATGCCCTAGATCAGTCAAAAGAGGACTGTAAGTGGGGAGTTTTGGAAGCCCTAAGGACTGATAGCAGTCAAGAAAGTTGATTAATTTTGTGCCCTATATCAGCAAATGAAAATGTCATTGCAGTGATAAGAGGGTAGGTTTTCAAGCCCTATGTGTTGGTATCTTTGAGGGACGAAAGAGCAGCTAGTGGGTAGCTTGAATACCTCAAGTGAAGTTTTCATGAAAGGAACCAATGGACTGTTAGGAGGCAATTTGATGGGATCCCTAGTTCAGCTAATGACAGGAGCCATATGGTTGATAAGAGGGTAGTTTCAGAAAAATCGATGAACAGACTTCTTAATGAAGCAAGAGGGCTACTAGTGGGCAGATCAGTGAGCCAAATCTTAATGACACAAAAGGAGTTGTGATCATTGATAGTGGCAGGTTGGATAGTTGAAGATACAGTTGTAGTCATCAGTGGATTGGGATGCAAGAGAACCCACCAGATGTGTTCAAGGTACATGGACTAAAATGGTTGTGGTGCGCCACATCAACAAGTAGGTCAAGTGTATCTTGTTCATGGCAGATTGATGGTCATAGTTGTTGACACCAATCCCTAGTTGTGTCCTTGTATCAGGTTTGTACATAAGGGCCATGATCCCTGGTACGAGAGCACTAAGATTTTTGTATTATAGTTTTTAAGATAACAAGTAGTGGGTTTAAAAAGTTAAAAATTGTCATGTGCACTAGTTGATTCACTGATGGTTGTTATTCTGCTGTGCAAAGTAGAAGTGTTGAGGCATTTGAGTGTGTTTATGATCATGATTTTAGACATAGACCAGATTCTTAAGTGTCGTGGAAAATCAACAAGAAGATGCCAATCTTGGAATGGATATAAATGACATTGAATGAGAGCACAACAACAATGGTGGTGATCTTGATGATTTTGATTATAATATGCAAAAGAACGAGATATAGCATGTGACTCATCACTCATGAGATTCCTCTACGAATCCACCCTATTTTGTATTTTCCATTGGCATTCCCATCAATAGTATCATCTTATTTATGTAAAATTCATTTCAATGATGTTGAAAACTACAGTTTTGACTCCCGACATCATGGTTCTATATATATGATCCATGTTGTATTCTTGTGTATTTGATATAGTTCTATTTTCTAAATGTTAAAAAAAATTACATCTTTCTGTCTACATTTGTTTCTATAATTTTAATCATTTCTAATGTTATATACACATGTATCCCTCATGTCCTGTTTGGGGCCTTTCATGTCAATGTCAAACACTCAAATCCGGTCCTAGTGTCAGGTGACCTAGTTTGCATTAGAAAGAAATATTAACACGTAAATTGCCCCAAACTAATAACACCAAATACACTCATTAAATTTGCATCTTCAACTCCAAACACTTGATCAATCCACATCACCATTAAATTTCCCAAAATGCTCATTCAAAAATTTAATATCACAATTCCACAGGAGTGCCTAGTCTTGCTAATCATGAAATGAATATGATTGAATTTATAAACTCTTGTCAATCCTAACCTGACCTTCTTCTCAATAATTTGGTATACAAGTTTAACCCCTTTGAAGTTTTAAAAATAAAAATCATAGAAATAATATCAGAAAAATACCTTTCGAATGTATCCATACACACTCTCTTCTCGGATCCTTGAAGGTTATCATTTTATCTCCACATGCAGACGATATGTTTTATACTCCACATTGCAGCAAAAACCCTCCAATCAGGGGAAAAATATCTCAATTAAGCTAGAAAAAGAGCAAACCCAGATGTAATCTAGTAAATTCGCATTAAAATCTCATCGAACCCATAGGGCAGAGAAGGATTGAATATTATAGAGGTGTATCTACGGTGAAATACTAGAGATTATGAGCAGAGAGAGAGTGCATTGAACTCTCACCCAACTTGGGAAGAAAGAATAGTGGCGGGAAATTAAATTGGATTCTAATAGATCAGTTTTAGATTTTAAAGTAGCGGGAAATTAAATTAGATTCTAATAGATCAGTTAATAGGTAGTAAAATATTATAAGGGGATTGCTATGGTCACTGGTAGCTTATGTTTCCACTATTGAGTTTAAGTTTTTTTTTTCATTTAACTAAAAGGATTTCACTTGACATAGAGGTTATATCTAATAATAATGTTGGATGTTCACAAAGCCATAATGTTGTTCTAATTAGGACATCAATAAAAATTATATGACGCTTTTTTGATAACATAAAAACTATATAACTCTTTTTTAATATAAGAAACTATGTTTATATAAGGAGGGAAGATGGACATGAGGTTTACACATAAGGAAAATATCCACTAATCCTTAAGGAGATCACAAATATTCTCAAATATGTGAATAATGTTATCAATAAATTCATATAGCTATAGGTAGCGCATTATTTTTTAGGAACTTCTCTTAGAGCTGAAAAATACCTTATTAGAAGCTAGCCATAGTTTAGAAGGCCTCCACATTTGTTGTTAAGAGAGACGTGGGATAAAATTTGACTAAAGGAAATAAAGGGTACAATAAGATCAATGTGTAGCACCTACTCAAATCACCAAGAATATACCCAAACCATCAAGATGACACACTTCTCTGAGTAAAATTATGGAACACCATGGAACAACTCAGCATAAAACTTATGGCCAAATCATCAAGAGTTATAATAGAGTGCTTAAGTGAACACAATAAAAATAATACACATTAGAGATATCATATATGAATCGATCATACATATCAAGCTAAATGTGGTAGATAAAGGAACCTATTCCTACACCTAGTGTCCTAGATGGCTAAGGTAAGGTGTCATCAAACCAATGGTACATCCATGAATTACATATAGATCCATGTATCTTAGTTGGAAAATGATCAATGTGACAAGAATCGTAGGGTTTGAGATGAAAATGAAAATTTTAAAATATTATCTAAAAGCTCGTATAAAAAATGGGGTGATAGATCCTATGGAATCCAACCTGTGATCTACAGTGGGAAATCCTCAAAAGTATCTATGGATAAAGATGTCTTGTTGATGTGGTCAATAATAGGTATGACACCTCACTAATTTGATAGTTGAAGAAGTTTGAATCTTGGTTAGTCAATTTGGCCCTAATTAGGCAAGGCAACATGGAAAGAGGTGACCCCCTTGGAAGAGTTCTAAAGGGGACGGCCACATAAGGCCTTATATAAAAATCTAAATCCAAGGACCTCCCTCATAAAAAGGGCTAGATGTTTATTTAAAGAATGTAGACAACGACCCATCTAAATCTTAATAAAGACAATAGAACATCCCTTAAATATCATAATAAATGGGGCATCTATAGAAAAGGTGATCCTCTAATTCTATCTTGTGTACATGGAAAAGCTAACAGATTTTACTGAGAATAGGAAGATCATGATGATTAGTTTCAACTCGATGCCAATGTAAAACCACTTTGAACACACCAAGGGAAAAATGAAGGGAATCATTTGGTGCTCTTTGTGCGTATGTGGTTAAACAAAAAGGCCCCCTCTCATTTGCATGAAGTGTTCCTAATACAAATCCATGTTGGAGTCAAGGCCCTGAAAAGATGAAGTCCAAGTACATTGAATGTATTTCTTATAAATAACCTCTCTAACACCCTTACACAAACATAAAATGATGTCATTTACATTGGAGGTGTAAATCACTTGAATTGTGTTACAATTTTAATCGCTCCCCCACAAAAATGTGTCATGTTTTCTTGTGATGGTACATCAACCCTATTGGAGAACAACCTCATGATGTAAAAGGAATTTAAACATGACGTAACTTTAATAGTGCCCCACATTCACCCCCTAGCTCACCACTCATGGATAATGTGAGGCTATTTCAAGCATTGATGTAGATAATATAATTTTATTTTCTCTTATATATAGTATTTTACATTGACACAATTGAGTTTGTTTAGCAAACAAAATATTTGTAGAGGGTTCACTCCTTGTGCTTTAGGGCTAGACAAACCTTGTCTTTATGAGTGATCTATTCATTTCTAACTCATCATGTGAGAGAGCACTACAAGCTCCATCTCAACAAGAAGTGTAGATATTGTGATCAATTCAGATCAAGTTTTTGCAAATTATCCAATTGTTCTATATTTGGTATACATGGTAATAATGGCATTACCCACAAAAACATACCCTCAAGACCAATACCTAGTTCTCTAAAAATCACTTTGGCAAGGCACCTGCAATAAGAAATCCATGGAGACAACTTTAGAAAGATTGTGGAAATTTCAGAATGATTCAAAAGTACATAGACCTTTGTCTTTGATAGAATGGATAAGGAGGCAAAATAAAACTTTTCAAACTGGATCAATTAAGTGGAAAGCATATAAGATACTAGATTTTCTCTAGTAGGAAACAAAATTGTGTGGAAAACATTGGTACCATCTTTTCTTCTATTTGGAAATTGGACTATGTGGAAGACATGTAATGGGGTAGATGGTTATGATGGGAGTTGACTTTTGGGTTCTAAGTGGTAATTTCTATAGACTTCCAAATGAGCTCATTGTTGATTTGCAAGGTGTATATTTTTTTCCTTCAACTTGGATTGTTGATCCAATAAATACATCCTTATGGTACCACAACTAGATGACTTCTAATGTGTTGGGACTAGAAAGGCTTCATAATGGAAAACGGAATTATTACATTAGGAGGCTTATCAAGAGTCATGTTGGAGTAGGAGAAGAATAGGATGAGTTTATTTGCTTCAAAAATCCTACATTTGAGAACCAAACAACATGAGTAGGATACAAACAAATGTTTTCAAATGAAATACAAGGCAAGTCAAATCAGGGTGGAAATCTCTATGGAATACTATAACCCCTTTGAAGACTTGAATATTTGTACGGTTGGCACTAAAAACAAGATTTTGACACATGAGGCTTTTTAAAGAAAGAGTTGGCAAGGGTTGGGACAATGTGTTTTATGTCGATAATCCAAGAAAAATATTATACATTTGCTTATAAACTACCCATATACGAGGATTTCTTTGTCACGGTTGGGAGCTTTAAAATGTTGTAAAAATATCTAGCAAGGAGAAAGTATTGAAGATTTTATAAAGTTTTTGTATGATATTAAAGAGTTAAATCCCCTTAGGAGACCTACATTCATTGTTCCTTGGGGCATTTGGCTATCCTTTAATTATAGTATCTCATGTATATGGAAAAGCTAGCAGATGTTATATTTAAGAAGAGGAGAGTTATTATGATTACTTTCAACTCGACACAAATGTAAACCCACTTTGAACACACCAAAGGGGATCTGAAGGGTAGCATCTTGTGCTCTTGTGCACATGTGGTTAAACAAAAAGGCCCCCTTTCATTTTCATGAAGTGTTCCTGGTACAAATCCATTTTAGAGTTGAGGCCCTGAAAAGATGAAGTCTAAGTACATTGAATGTATTGTCTATAAATATCCTCTCTAACAACCTGACACAAACATACAATGATTTCATTTACATTGGAGGAGTAAATCACTTGAACTGTTTTACAACTTTAATCACTCCCCCACAAAAATGTGTCATGCTTCCTCGTGATGATGCTTCAACCCTATTGGAGAACAACCTCACAATGTAAAAGGAATTTAAACATGATGTAACTTTAATAGTGCCCCACAATTTCCCCCTCGCTCACCACTCATGTCTAATTTAAGGTTATTTCAAGCATTGATGTGGATAATATCATTTTATTTTCTCTTATGTATATTATTATATATTGACACAATTGAGTTTAGAGGTTAAGGACTTAAGATTTATGGGATTTAGGTGTTCGTGGTTAATGGGTTAGAAGTTAAGGTGTTTAGGCAGTGAAGGGTTAGGGGTTAAAAGGGTCATAGGTTAAGTGGATAAGGAGTTATGGCTTAGGAGTTGGTTTATGGATTATAGGTTAGGGGTTAGTGTCTTAAGATTTAATGAGTCAAGGGGTTTATGGGTTATGAGTTGTGAGTGTAGGGGTTAAGGGATTATGGATTGGGGGTTAAGGGGATAGGGAATTTGGTGGTTATGGGTTAAGGACTTATGTTTTGTGATAATTGGACTCCTAATTCCCTTATCACCACTATCGGGGGTTCCCCTATCAATTTCTCTTGCTACCTTCCCTCTAGGTCCCCTAGACCCTATGAAATTAAGTCCTAAGCCCCCTTCTCATTCTCTAATGCTATAATTTTAGATCTTAGTAAACCATGCTTTTACCTCTTATTTCTATCATCCATGCTACCCTTGTGTCCCCTTGCCCTGTTCAATATGCCATAACATACCGCCCCACAACCTTTTTGGTCATACCATTCCACTTTTCCTAATGTTATGAACCCCCAAATTTGGTCCTAATGGCCCTAGAACTACACAAATGGGCCCCCTTGGCTAAGGGATTAAACACATTAGGGGTTATGGGTTGTGATAAGGGAGCCCCTAATCCCCTTATCACAACTATAAATAGGCTCATGAACAACATCAATATCTACTAGAGGTGTTGTGATGAAAGAAATAATGAATACAAAAGTTGTGGTCAATAGAACAGGGATCATCAAGATGTTAAACCATCCAATGTAAATATGGTTTTCAATGCTAGTGATCTAGTCACATAAAATACCCCATAAATTTGTGCTTTGGGACACCCCTAGGATTCAATTTAATCCAAACTGAGAGGATTCGTTACTGAGGTGAAAATGGAAACAACCTTGAGCTGACGCATAGTGACACTTTGTGAGCCTTGCACAACTAGGGTGTCGGTTTCATCATCAACAAGAGCAACAATTTACAAGTGGAAAACATCTTACATTTAGGGCACTTGGTCATAAATCTTAATGCATGTTTTTCCACCGAGGGTACCTTTCACATTTCCCAAGGCACAAATTACATATTTGGATGAATTTTGGATAACTTGTCACATTCCACTAGCTTCATGCATGAAGAGGAGCTCCCATCCTTTAAGAATATTTTGGAGGATTTCATGTCATAGTCAAGGGTCACATGTATAAAAGAAGAACACCATAGCCAAGAATAAGAAAATTGGCATTTGTGTCAGGTGTCAGGAAGTGTTAGGGAGTGCCATGGAAACACAAGGGGGAACTAGCTCAAAATGCATGAAAATGAACGAATAAGAGTGTGTGATAAGGAGTGTTAGTGAGTTTCAGGTGTGTTAAGGAGGGAGTGACAAGGTTATATGCTAGGCAGTGCCAAGGCATGCTAGATTTACAGGGCATGTCAGGGAGTGATATGGAGTACCAAAGCATGCTCAGGAATGTAGGGGTACTAACACATGCCACATAGTACCATGGGATTGTTAGATGTGCCAAGTGCTATGGCATGTCAAGATGTAAACTATGTTGTTCAATTGTCTTATGGCCATAGTTGGATGTGAGCCTTGACATGTTAACTTGTAACTTGTTAAGTTGGATAAGTTGAAGTTATACATGAGTAGCCTAAGATGAGTTATAGTTAGTTCTTAGGTGAACAAGGCATAGTCTAGTTCTAGTAACTATAACTTGGTCAAGTTGTTGTAGTCGAGGAAAGACTTGGTTGGGTTCCCAAGACCCAAAAAAAGTAAGGGTAGTTGTGAAGGCATTATAGCTAAGGAGTGCGAGGGAATGCCAAGGAATGAAAAGGCATGCTAACACATGTCAAGCATTGCAAATGCATGTTGAGGAATGTTAGGGATTGTTATGGCATCACAAGGGAGAACTAGGTCAAAATACATGGAAATGAACAAATAAGTGTGTGTGCCAAGGAGTGTCAATGAATTTCAGGTGTCTCAAGGACAAAGTGTGTTAGGAAAAGGTTAGAATAGGAATTGTAGGAGGCAAGCCTATGGTTACAATTATAAGGGGTTTGTCAAAGTAGTTTCAGACAAAGGGAGACTTTGGGTTGGGCAGAACATTATTTTTCCAATGGCTTGGTTGGGTTCCCAAAGAGAAAAAATAGTAAAGCTATCTATGAGGGCATGACAATTAGGGAGTTGAATTGAGGCTTCTGTGATCCATAATAGTTGAAAGAATAACTTCGGTGTAAATCACATGTAGACAGAAATTTGTCGAAGCGTTTCGAACCAACCAGTGTGGTTCATCGTCAACTTGTCCTGACGATGAACCACACTGGTTGGTTCGAAACACTTCGAAAAATTAGGGAGTGTTAAGGTGTGCCAGGGAATGGTAGGAAGTAATAACACATGCTAGAAAATTCCAAGGAATGTTAGGCATGTGTTACACTGAAATTTGTCACCATGACTCTCTGCAGTTAGTATGGCTCCATCAACAGTCATACTATCCTCCTTGGCAAGCCTTATACCTCTGCTCTCCATGTCAAACTTCAAGAAAGAGAGAAAGTCATTAAAAAACATGTTTATATCTGGGTACGTAGGTTCTCTCTACATTACCTGCGTGTACGCACTCCAAGCTCATAATATTTGCGTACTTGTACGCTCTGTATGTCAAGGGTTGGGTGTGTACTCCTGTAAAGGTCAAAGTTGCGAGTTTCATCTTAAAAAAGTTACTTGTGGTCACTTCTAGAGCATTCTAGAAGATTGTTTGACGTGTATTGAGTGCCTCCAGATGGTTCATGCATCCC
>APFE030383828.1:9786-49889 GCA_000404065.3 Pinus taeda
GATTTATTTTGCAGAACAAATTCGTTTTAATGTGTTAAACAGTAAAATGAAATATTTCTGCTATGCTTGAATGGATCATGAACAACTGAAAACTTCATTTGTTTCTTTATTGCAAGACATGGGAATGTTTTAAACATGTTTAATACTGAATTGAATACCTTGCAAACCTTTTTCAAGTAGTTTCAAATTCAGATCACATGATGCCCCTAGATATGGAAGTTAGTACACCATATGTTCGATCATGATAGTCTCACTAGTTGCATGCGCCTTAGCTTCTCCGTCAGATCAACGATTCGATGTTGCACCCCTAGGAGAGTGGGATCATGGGAGACCGTTTCTCCTCGATGTTCATGTGGGTATCCTGCCATTGCCTTGATTTATGTCACCTGTTCTAGGGCATCCTACAAAGTGTCAATCTTTTGTTGAGTCAATTGTGTGTGGATGAGTGGCAATAGTGCCTTGATAAACCAATCATGTTGATGATTGGGGTCAATAGGGTAGCTTAGCTTTCCGATGGCATCTTTAAATATATGCATCATCTCCCAGATGGTCTCACACTCCCTCTTCTTAATTTCCGATTGTTTTAATAACCCTTGCTAGTTAGTCTGAGGAAATTCAAACTCTTGGACAAATTGTTGCTGGACCTCATCTATCGTCGAGTTCTACAATAGTGCAAACCATTTGATGAACTATCATAGGGCTCTATCTTGAAGAGTGGTCTGAAATTAAATAATATTTGGGTCATCTTGAGTTTGGAAGGCCCTTCAGATGGCCTCGCATAGGTACCAATGTTGTTCAACATCCTCATTACCCTTCCCAGATAATTTAGGATATCCAGTAAAGGATATCGCCATATTACCAACCATACACAGTTGAACTAGTAGAATAAGTATTATTCCTCGGGAACCCAGTTGCAACAATCCTTTAGGACTTAAACTACAACTATTATTTATACCAGTAGAGGGACTGGATTTATAAGTAGCATGTACACTGTGTACCTTTATAGCTTTAACTAACTTAGAAAAAAAGTGATCAGGGTTGTGATAAAGTACCATGGAAAGGTTGGGGGAGGTACTAGTTGAGCTAATGGGCAACGAATCACTACTTGTGAGAGATACATCATTCTCATAAAATAATATTCTCATGGTGAAATGCATGTCATCATCCAGACCTTCCTTACGACCTGTGAATCCCATTCCATCTAGCATTCCAATCTCTGCTTGTAGGGTGGAGTCTCTATTGCTTCTCTGACCCTTTGTCACTATGGCAGTCTTGACCTCTCCTATTGGACCAGGTTTCACTCTAGCATCATCCCCCTTACTTCATAATTTTAGTCAGATTCTTTCTCCTTCTTGTACCTCTATACTGCTTAACACCTCTCGTGCTTGGTGTAGCTATTTTTTCCATCTATAGATCTCCTGCAGAGCTCTCTCCCTCCATTCTTCAATTATTTGTGCCCTCAAATCTCTTGCTTTCTGGAAGTCATCTGCATTCATTTCTACAACATTTTCATAGCTCCCAATGAGGTAGCATCCCTTCCCTTAGGCCCTTCCCTAAGTACCATGGCTTTAAGCTTCCATGGACAGGTTTTGTAACACCAACAATTTCACTTCTACCATCAGAACCTTAACCCGCAACAGGATTTCCTTTAACATTCTTCACCACAACCCCATCTTGAATACGACCTCAGCCTTAGAAAATGATTTATGACCCTTCACATCAAACTAAATAATATACCCCTTTAATGGGGTATGCACCCAAAAGTCGACGGCTCGCGTCAAATTTGTGTCGAGTCTATGTAGTTCAACAAGATCTTCTTGAGCCCAGGTATGAGGAGATCACCTCTGACTGCCGGTATTTTCTTTTATTTTCCATCTCTGAAACCAGTTATAGATCTCCTTTAGAAATTTGCACTAGCAGATCTCGTATTGATCACTTGTAGGTTCTGCATACAAGATTTCTTCCTTTATCTACTTCACACTTTGACGATGGAGTTGAGCTTTTTTAGAAGAAAACTAATCTACTTATTCATGCCACCAATCTTGCAGATCTTTCTTAAATATTATGGACACCATATTCGAGACCCCTATGGAAATGTTCAAGTCCCAACAACGAAACCATTTGTTGGAAAAAAATGATGAACGATTTGAGACCTTGGGTCTAGGCAAAGGAGCCAACAAAATCTTTGTCATAGTCTAGTGCAGTGTCGACATTTTCACCCTATTTAAGATGAATTATGAGTCTCACCCAAGTCACGTCATGACATTACTTGGTTAAGGGAGTTGGAACCAACCGTCGGGGGAAACCACATTGAAGCTATCAATACTCAGTACACCCAGAAATAGAACATCATAGGTACAATCATAACAACTCAAGCATTCAAAGGGAAAATATACCATGCATGTTCATTCATAACAAAATTTTAAAAGGGAACATAAAGAAACATAAGAAAACTCTCATATAACCCTACAAATTATTATTCCATTAGTTTCAGCATTGTTACATCAATACATCCAACTCAAAGGCCTCATCGAAAAAATAGAAACTAGCATTACAGGATAATACATGAGAGAGATAATACAGAATAGTGGGGGCTTAATAGGTTCTACGAAATCATTTCGGTGCACTTCTTGCCTCCCCCTCTTGGATTTTCCCTTATTCCCTCTTAAATACTTCACTTGCTTGGATTGTTGCTTCTCCCTCGGATGCTCTACATTTTCTCTTTTCAGCTACCTCTGTTGCTCGACTACAACTGTATGAGCCCTGTTTTCTCTGATTGATCCTCCATAACTGAAGTATTTAGTGGGTCCCTTCTCCTTCTCTAGTTGTCTTCTCCACGACTTTCCAATAGTCACCTTTGGTAAAAATGTGGTCAACGTCAAACATGTCAAAACTTAGCCCTCAAAATGAAGGACCCAACAAAGTGGTGGGAAGATTACTAAAAAATTCCATGGAAATGGATTCCCAAGGACACGAGGATATTGAAAAAGGTTGATACAAACCGTGCTTATGGTTTGATGGCTTGCTTTTTGAATAGAGCTAACATGCTTGAATAAATTTTTTCACTTTCTTGGGTAAGGCATGCAAGTAGAAGTGGTGTTGGAGATTGAGAATGGTCTTGGTTGTGCCAAAATTCCCACTGCATGAAGAGATGTATGTTTCACAAATGGGAAGGAGACAATCATCATATTGTGGCACATGTAGCTAATTAAGTTTATATAACCAACCATCATTAATTATATAATCAATAAAGGTAGTTTGGTTTATGATTGTGGGATGTTTCAAAGCTTTCCATATCTCACCAAACACTGACTTTATTGTATGCATATCTTTCTAGGCATCATATGTAGCACAACTCACCTCTAAAATTTGAAGGACCTAAGTAGGTGGTCATATTAACAGATCATCCATTTTATTATTTGTTCCCTTTTTATATTTAATCACAAGACATAATTGTTGAATTTAAGCAACCCACTATAGATGGTATTTCTCTTCAATCTTGTGTTGCAAGTTGATGAAGATTAGCGGGTGATGATTAATATGGAGGATGGTCTATTTTCCAAGAATGTAATGGAACCAACACTTCAATGCTTACACTAAGCTATATAATTCCTTGTTATATGTTACGTACTTAAATTAGATTCTATAAGTGCTTTGGTATGGCATGCCACAGGGTGGCCTCCCTACTTTAGAACAAACCCAATGGAAAATCAAGAGGCATATTAAAGTTTCCATCTAAAATGGTTGATTCATATATGGAAAATGAAGAAAATTGGTAAAGCATAGGGCATTCTTGAGTTGAGAAAAATATCGCTCAGACTCAGCATCCTAAAGAAAATTTTCTTGATTAGAAAATTGGTTTAAAAGGCGAGAGAAATGAGAGCCAAATTTTATGTAGAAATTAATACCTCTCATGAAACTTTCAAGGTTATGTGCATTAGAAGTTGTTAGTCATTGTGTCAAATCCCATGCCTAAGATGGATTTGGTTGAACCCCTATTGTGTCAATAATAAATCCAAAATATTAAACTAATATTTGTCCAAAATGGGATATTTTCTCTTTTACCTTAAGTTTATGTGCTTGTAGTAACTCAAGTATAATGCAAACGTGTTGAAGATGGTCTTCCCAAGTTTTGCTAAATGCCAAAATATTATCAAGGTAAATGACCACGAACTTACCCAAGTGTGGCTTGAAAACATCATTAATGAATCTCATAAACGTGGTCGATGCATATGTCAACCCAAATGACATGACCATCCATTCAACTAGCCCAAAATTTGTTTTGAAAGTGGTCATCCATGTGTCAGTTACATGCATGTGAACTTGATGGTAGCCTATGGTCAAATCCATCTTTTTGAAGAAAGAAGGCCTTTATAAGTGGTCCAGTAAATCCTCAATCTAGGTTAGGGGTAGTGGTTTTTAGCAGTGCCTTTATTAATGGTCTAGTAGTCTATCACTGGGCATCATTCAGAAGTATCCTTATAGGAAGAATGAAAGTTGGATATATACATGACAAGAATGAAGGTTGAATATGGTCAGATTTCAACAGTTGTTGAATTTGGCATTCTATCACAACTACCTCTTTAGGAGAAAGGCAATACGATGGGCCATTAGGTAAGAAAATACCTAGAATAAGATTCATTTTTTGTTAAATATAGAATGATGGAGGAAACCTTATGGGTTGGGTTATGAAATCTACAAATTTTCATAGTAGAGGTATCGGGTTGGAGAGGTTATCTATCTTGACAGGGCGAACTATAGACAAAGAAACACATTGGTTTAGATTGACTTTCTTAATGGGAGATTTACCTATAGGAAGTTAGTTTGATTTGAGAGTCAAGGATGTGAGCACATAGGCGCAACCCTTATGTTGCACGTGGTATAGATAATATTTAGCATGATAAATAGTGTGTTGGTCTTATTGGTATGGAATTTCTAGTAAAACTTCAACTCGATCGAGAGGAGAAACATCACATCCCACAATATATCAAAAAGGGACAATAGGAAAGCTCATGACACATCATTGAGAGACACTAAGATAAGGGCCTTGATTTTGGACCCAACTATGTGGAGTGTTGGGAAGGCTATAGCATTCAACCAGTTGTAGTTCCATAAGATTCATTTGACTCCCATTTTCAAGGATAAAAGTCACCAACTCATGTTTGATTTGAAAGTTATGGGTAAACATAGGTGCAACAAAGGTGTCGACTTCATTAGTAGTCATGAGGATGAGAGAGCGGTTAACTTCGATAGGATTGTTAAGATAAAAACTTGCAAGCAGAGTACAGGAATTGGTTGCTTGACCTCTGTAAAAAGATTCTTGTTAGGGAACATATTGTAAGTGCTTGGAATTCTACATAAGCATATGAGATTGTCTTATGAAATGTACGCCATGGGTATTGTGAGGTATGGGGAATGAGGCTGGGCCCACATTAGAAGGACTAGAAGAAAATATCAAATGCTTATGTAGATGCCTTGTCAAGGCCACTTTACGTTCCATATCCAAGGCTCGAATAAAGGCCTTGTCCAATGAAGTATTATCAAACAAATCAACTTCTTGATGAAAAACCATTAGCAAACCATAATTAAATTTGATAATTAGTTACTCTTCCAGATCAAAGATATGGAGTTGAATGTGCAACTTGTAGAAGACATCAACGTAAGCTTGCACTGATTGATTTGGTAGTTGTCATAGTTGTAGCCATTTTCCAAGGAGATTCTAGAGATATCCTAGAAGATAGAAGTGTTCTCTTAAGGCCTGGTAGAAGTCATCTCAAGATGTGATATGTGTGTATTTTGCTTCTATTGGTTCTCTAAGATTGACGACCAAGGATACATGCTTGATTTGATTATTCCACCATGTTTGCACTAGGCCCTCCAACTATAGAATAGAAATTTAAAATTTCACGTCCTCTTCCATCACGGGACATGTTTTGAAATATGTGGAGAGACTATGGAGCCAAGAATTGATATCCTCTCCATTCATTTGGCCTGAGAATTTGGGAAGTTGAAAGCATGTATCTAGTTGTATTTTCCTTGGAGGGTGCCTTTGTTGTTGTATCATAATTATCTCTTGAAGAGCCATCGCTATATCATGGACTAGTGAGTCCTCGATTAACGGTTCTTTATGGGCAGCTTGATTTTCATCCACCAAAAGAGATTGAAATGTATGACCCCAAGCTAAAATGTGTGATATGGATTTGATTCAAGGAGGGTCCACTGAGAATGACATTGAATTTTTAACCATGAATCCCCGAAAAAAATCTTCATTTGTTACCAATTGATATACATGTAGATTTGAAAATTTTCTAGAAAATCACATATATAACAATGTAGATTAAAAAAAAGAATTAACATAGAAGTTCTAGAAAATAATTGAAAATTTTGATTATGAGGGAGATATGAGCATTTTATAAGCAAGGTTAACAATCTTCTTATTAATTTAATTACAAAATACATTGCATAAAAATCAACTATGTTATTAGATAAAACAAATAAACTGAGATGTTTCCTTCTTTACTAGTTTTAGATGTTTCCTTATTTTTAGTTTTAGATGTTTCCAAGGAAGGAATGTGTTTTTTCTTGGTTTCATAATTAGTTAGATGTTTATGATTGGTGTGCCTTTCCTGGTTGCCCAAAGTTATGGAAAACAATTCCACAATTTTATTATGAGGGAGAGATAATCACTTTATAGGAAATGCAAACATTCTCCTTATTAATTTAATTACAAAATATATTGCATAAAAATAAACTACTTTATTATATAAAGCAAAAGTATTGAGATGTTTCCTTCTTTACTAGTTTTAGATGTTCCCAAGGAAGGAGTGTGTTTTTTCTTTATTGCCCATTCAATTAGATGTTTATGATTTATGTGCCTCTCTCGGTTACCCAAGGGACTACTACCACCACATTGTAATCCACAAGATGAATTGACTTACCATTCCATAAAGAGTTAGATTCCATCTATGTCCTATTATTTACAACTTCGTCATATTTACTTTAGTAGTTTAGATTCTATCTTTCCTTATATTTCCTATTATTTACATTATTAATTTTGTCATATTTAGTTAAGAATAATTTGCATGCTATTTTAAAGTAATCTACTTCTATATTTGTTGCATTCTTCTAGTGTATATTTAGTTATGTTGGGTGTTAGAGAACTAGAAAACTCTTTCGGTGAGTCAAGTGTTAGGAAGGTTCAGCTCTAGTTTAGATAGAACTAATCATGTTTTAAGAGTTGGTTTATTTAAACCATGAGAGAAACGATACTTTACAGGAACACCATTTCAACTTGAGTATGTTGAATAGTTGGAGGTTTATCGCAATATCTAACACCTTAGAGCAATTATTTCACAAGGTGTCTAGACTTAGTGGAATTCCTAAGTATTACCACTCTCACATTAAAAACAACTTTACCTTGTTTTTAATGAAGAATAAAATCCAATGCAAGGGAGGATTTTCTATTGGGACTTAGTATTCCTAAAGCAATACACAATCAAATCTAAGGGCTCCTAAGTATCTACCCAATTTTCCACCAAAGAGATGTGTCAATTAAGACACTAATAAGGTAGTGTGTACCAAGCAACAATCTCATACAAATAAATCCCCAAACTACACAATTTTGAAAAATTACCAATGCTCATTGTAAAAGATGCATAAAAGGTAGGAAACGACAACAATGAACAAGTTACAACATAAGTATAATTTAGCCCTCAAAACGAGTTATAAACTTGTAAAAAATAGGGCTAAAATAACTGATACATCCAGGATTTAACTTTTAAAATCTGAAATTACAAGACAATAAACAACCAACTAAAACAAAGTGTCTAGCCTTATTTGTGCAACAATAAAATCAAGTCATATTTTATGCAATAAAATGATTTTAGATTAAACATGCAAGAAAATATATTGTTTTAGGTCCAGAATATGAAAGAAAAACCCTCAACTAAAAATATGCATGAAAACCTAAATGTCTAAGGTTTTTATGGATAAAAACTAATTGTAAGTTGATCCAATCCCTATATTTACCCTAAAACATAAAATAAATTATTTTATAAAAATGTAATTCACTAGAGGGAGAAGACTAGTGCTTACTATATTTGTTTTGACAACTAAGAAATCCCTTAAAGATAAGTAGATCTAAGGTGCTATATACGGTTTTTCACTACAAATCTTATAAAGTATATCTATTACCTTGCTAGCAACTTCAAGATGGTTCAGGAGAAGGTACTTCACAAATAACCTTCCAAAAGTTTTGAAAAGAAAGATTTTTTCAAGAAGAAACCAAAAGAATGCACAATTACCATTAGAGAAACATAATTACATGTACATTCATTTATAAACAAAACCATATAATAAAATAAGATCATATACTTAAAAAATATTCCATCTATAAAAACCATAGCAATAAGCATCCATAAAGAAATAAAGTTATCCACAAAACAATGCCCTCAAGGAATCACTCTGGCTGAACATCCATAACCATTGTTAGATGAAATATAATAATAGTAGAGTAGTGATGTTTCTCCCCCAAATAGCAATAAAATATAAATAAGAAATGCTTATTTTATTTATATGACATATCTTTCACATTACAATAGCAATATTTTACTAGCTTTTATCCTTAAAAAAATAAAAAAACACATTTATATCTCCACTAAGCCTAGAGATAAGGAAAATACACATAAACTATGAGGTATTTATGCCACTACATAATAATATCCACGACGTATGAGTGCATGAGTCAAAGAATCAACCACTTTGAGTTCTAGCCTTTTGTCCTCCCAAAGGACTTTGTCTTTCTTTTATTTAGCACAATGAAGCTAATGGTGAAATTCTTTGGGATGCGACGGCCAAAGAGACGTGCGGTCGACCGAGGTCTCCGGCGCAAATTGCATTCAAAAACTCGATGATTCAGAGGATTTTACAATTCACACTAAGTATCACATTTCGCTACGTTCTTCATCGTAACAAGAGCTGAGATATATAGTGATATGGGGTTTAATGGTAAGTTTCGTTGGGTGAAACTCACGAGATGGATGTTCAAATCTCATTGAGTATATGGCTTGTTGTGTCTTCACTAGAAGAGTAGGCGACCCCTGAGGGGACGGTTCCGCTCTTGTTGAGGCATAAGTTAATTGCTATTGTGTCTGGCTTGCAGGCTGTTGCACCTAGCCTAAGTTTATAGTGGCAGCGAGTTGGATTTGATCCTAAGCATGTTCAAGATAACTCTCACCAATTACCAATTATCCTAGCTTAAAAAAAGGGTAAAATTCCTGGTTCATGTATACAATGTAACGCATGGTTCAACGAACCGGCAACTTGGCCCGTGGCATTTCTAGACACCAATGGAGTGCTACTCATGTGCTCGGATTCCAAGAGGAACTGAATGCTGAACCCAACACCACAAAGCTTATGTTTAAAGATAACTGTCTGAAGCCGCCTACCAACTACTCTAATACTCAGTCCTGTTCAACCTTTACATAGGTTCATGCGATAATCTAGGTATGTAAGTCGTAATGAGGGATCTATCCATGGCACTGCTAGTTATGACTCAATTCGAGTGGTAACAACTTTGGAAGTTAACGTCAGCTGACTGCCAGTTGCTTACCAAATTCATAATGAAATTTTTTTGTTATCAATAGATGCAACTGAACATCTAATGATTTTTCAAGATTTGGTGTCGGTGATTATAATTTCAATATGAGTACAATGCTACATTGGATTTGGACCTAAGTTGTGGTTACCTATTAATTGCAAATCATATGTCAAGATCAGAGGCTACAACAACTAACCATTCAACAGTGAACAACGAACCAGTCCCAGATGCGCTTTCTAGTGTAACCAAAGATTAATGAAATGATCATAATACTGGTAAGCAACACTAGCCTTTTATATATTTATATATTATATAATATATATATATATAATTATATATACATGGGCGTACTATTAAATTGGAACAACAAAGTGACTACATAGCTGACTAACATAATAACTTCACGCGCAACGTGCAACACCCAAGTCAGAAGAGAACTGGTATTTGTGACTCGCTGCACGACGCCTGATATCATATTACCGTGATGCGAATTATTGAATTGAATACTGAATGATTGTACAACAATCTTTTTGGAAATTCACGAATAGCATTCACAGCTCAAAGTCTTATGAACGTGTTATTCACATCTAGTCGTAACAAGATCCAACGTACCACTTTGGGAACGTGTTCCAATATTTATGACATCTATAAAATAGGTGCTACTTTTCTCCAATGGGTCTTCCAATTCCTTTTGGAAATTCACGAATAGCATTCACAGCTCAAAGTCTTATGAACGTGTTATTGACATCTAGTTGTAACAAGATTCAGCGTACCACTTTGGGAACGTGTTCCAATATTTATGATTCTATAAAATAGGTACTACTTTTCTCCAATGGGTCTTCAAATTCCTAAACATACTAGGATAGTAGTAAACATACTATGATAGTGGTGCTAACTATGACATGTTAAGGAGAAAGGTGGTGGCAATTAAGGTAAACATTTATTATTATTGTTAATAGATAAAGGGTATGTGTCATTCAAGGAGACAATTATAGTTTAAAATTTTATCATAAATATTGTTGTGAAGAAATATAGTAAATGGATAAAAAGGACCATGTCTATGCTCCACATTAAGGGTGGTAGAGAAGTGATAGGGTGGTAGAGAAGTGGTAGATGTCATGACAAAACTTAACAAGGTATGACATGGAGGAGCTGAAGTGTATTATTAGAAAGAGGAGAGGAAGAGCATGTGGAGTGATCATGGGGTTATGGGGTGAAAGAGTAGCATGGGGTGTGGTATGATGGAGGAAGCATGCGTGGTGATGCGGAGGCAAGGATACTATGTTAGTGCTCTGCGTTGTGCATTTGACGCAAAATTGTAAAGTGTGAAAGGAGGATAGAGAATTGAATTCCACATAAGAGGAAAACTAAAGTGTGCACAAAGAATAAACATGAAGCCTTCTCAAATGAAAAGAGACTCTTAGATTATTTTACTTTCCCAAGAATCTGTATTTTCTATGAAACAATCTACCACTCAAGGTATTCAATAATATTGGGTGTATCATCAATTTCTTATAATACAAGAGGTTAAACATATTTATATAATATATTGTTTACATTCCTTTTACCACATTAGCTCTTTGGGTTAGGATTTTTCCTCTAGGAGTTTAGCCATTATGGTAAAATATAGCTTCAAATTCTCATTATGGAATTTGTTTTTAATAATGAGTGTAACCATCACATTTTTCTTAGAGAAATGATACCACCATTCTAGCCACTTGGTATTTTTATGATCAATGCAATGTTTTTCATCAATTGATTTAACAATAGAATTTAATTTTTAGTCCCACTCAGCAGATCAATTTACTATGACCTTGAAAATGAAGTGTTATGTGCTAGGAGGTTCGACGTTTAGATCCATATGAATGCACAAGAGGCATATAGAATCAACCTCACGAGAGTAAGAGACCATCCTAGTTACATATTCCTCTAATAAAAAAAAATAGAATTTTATTTTTTATTAAAATTATACTCTATTTTAATAATATATTTCATAATATCTTTATAATATTATGTTTTTTCATTTCATTTTACAATCCAATTGAAATCATATTATATTATATATCACAATCAATTACATTGCCTAAAAAACTATATCCAAATAAATTTGAATCTGCTTACACTTACAATTAATTATATTATATAAGCTTTAAAAAAAATTTATATAATTCACATTTCATTTATTGTGAGGTGCTCTCAAGCCCAATATGAAAGAGATGTAATGTCATGTATTGTCCCATAAACAATTTGACATGTTCAAAATACATAAAATTCCATCTTAACTCTGGATCTACCAAGCACTAAGATAGTATTAAAAAATGCAGCAAGAAATTCTCAATTTTATTTTGCCTTGATTAAATTGAGAAAATTAGAATTTCCACGTCAATAGACAATTTGGATGTTGTTATGAAACCAGCTCACAAAAAAATAGAAAAGATAGAAAAACGCCTTAGAAATAAGCATCTTCGAGGGGGCAACCTCCTTTACATTACACAAATGAACAATTCTTGGATGATACAAATGACAAGACCTCCTTTCTATAGATATGAGTCTAAGGGGTCATAATATAAGCAGAGCCGACATAAAAATAATAATGTAAGGGCACAATAATAACAATATGGGGACTACATGGGCACAACAATATAATAAGGGGGTTGTACTAATAACAATAAGGGGTTACACTAGTAGTAGAGGGACCTAACAGATGCAATTAATTGAGGTGACGTGGTTCTTGTCACTCAATTAGCTCAATAAATTCAAGTTGGAGGAGTTAAAGTTCAATTAAGCATATGTGAATGCTAATTTGTAGCAATCAAGGTTATTAATTTCAAGTTGTTTTCAATTAAACTAGTTCCAATTGTTAGAGGAACTAGTGGAAGGCTAGTTGTTCAATGGGACTTTAGTCAAACTCAGTGATTGTCTAGTTAACTGATCAATCAACGCAAAATAGTTAGTGCATGAAGAGAATTTGAGTTCACGAGCTGTGGTGGAGATTCCAAGGCAATGTAACATCAGTTGTAGACTAGCCTTGAGTGTATAGGTGTTACATGTAGTCCAATGATCAACCTTGGGAATTGCGCAATCCATTTTTGAGAAATTCCTAAATAATAGGGGCCTAATTTCTCAAGGAATTGCAAAAGAAAATAGGGGATTAAGCAAAGGCAGAAATTGACTAAGTTTGGATCAGAGCTTCTCAGTGAGAAAAGAGATAGGTTATGCACTTGTAGGTTGTGATTAGTTGAGAAAATAAATTGTAATACATCTATATTTATCATATTAATACAAGCAGTCATTGGGGTTTTTAGCAAATTGCTTTCCCCGAGAAAAATACTATGTGCATGTGTGTTATTTCTTATTGCGTGTTTGATATTTTTGTTCTAAATTTTGAATTAATGTCCACAGAGTAGTAGAGGAATTTTGTGCCTTGTGATTTTGATTAAAACCATAATGTTCACAGAGTAGTAGAGTAAGTTATTATTATAATTATTATGATTATTATCTACAGTATTGATAAAAAGTGCATAATAAAGATAAGAGGGAATCTTTCCAAATATATTAAAACTATATGTAAGAGAAGTAAGAGTAGATAATATTATCTTGATTCTTCATTAAGTGGTTTACAAGCCCCCGGTTATAGAAACCCATGTTAATTACCCATGGTATTTTAAAAGTAAAAGAAAAACAAAAGGAATACAAAATCTCTTTATGTGAATGGTAAGTTTTACTTTTTACGTGAAGAACATTAGCCGAATCAAAAGTACATCAGTGAACATATATTTTATCATATACGCCAAAGATGAATAGCCATGTTTCACTAGGATTGTAACTTTTCAAAAAGAAAAAAATATTATAAATAAAAGATATATAAAGAGAAGTATTATATTATAAAGGGGTATTTAAAGAAAAGTTCAAATCATAAAAGTCTTGAAAATATATATAAGTACAAAGCGGGTATTATTATAAAAGGTTACATAAGGAGAAAATATCAGTTAAGAGTTTACGTTAAAGTGAAGTTGAATTAAAGTTTAACGAGTTATATGAAATTTAAAAAATAAATACAAAGGACAATAAGATATTTAAAAGAAGCCAATTGAAACAATATTTAAATATTCTTTTTAAAATACAAAAGGAAAAAAAGTGTAAGTAGAATTATATAAAAAGAATACAAGGGAGTTTTGAAATATTAAGGATAATAGGAATTTGGATTAAAAGAGTTTGAAGAAATATATATATATATATATATATATATATATATATATATATATATATTATATATATATATATATATATATAATATATATTAAAAATACACTTTTAAAGGAGGCTTGAAGTACAAAGTCCAAAGAAACTTTAAATATAATACCTTAAGTCATCTCGATAAAACAAATGGGATCAATCATTGAAAAAAATGATGGAGATCAATACTAAAATGATGAAGGAAGAAAGGTTTTCCTATAATGGTCTTTTCGTTACAGATCACAGAGTAATTACATTAAAAGGAAGTATCCAAGGAAGAGAAGTTAATGTCGCCATCAACCCAAGAAATGATAAAAATTATATCAACATCAACTTGGAAAATCAACTATTAATTCCAGAGCTAAGCATTGGTGTAAAAAAATATTTTTGACTAAAACAAGTATAAAATTAGTGATCTACAAGTGACAATAGGTCATTATGACTACATATCTCAATTTCATGTTGTAAGGATGGATAAAAACACTGACATCATACTCAGTCAACCCTAGTTTAAGGATTTGGGTGCATTCATGTTAAACATAAAGAAACAAGTTTTGACATTTCCTTATAAAGGGAAGATGGTCATGTTTCGAAACATAACAAGTAAATCAAAATTAATAAAATCTTCATTAGAAGACCTTAAGGATATATCAGACTTGATGGTTCAAGATAACAAAAAAACGATATCAAAGAAGCAAAAACAGCTTGAAGAAGTCATTTGCAGCAAAGACAAAGAAATTTCGTGCCTCAGAGATCACCAAGAAAAACTACTCGAACAAGTCATGAAAGCTCAAGCATCAAAGAAGGAACTCAAGGAGCGTTTATTAGAACAAGAAGAAGAAAATTTACATTTAAAGAACCTTAACGAAACATTAGTAGAACAAATCAAGTGTTTAAAAGACGAGAGGCATGAAGGCCAAAATAAAGTTGACTCAGAGAATAAGGAATGCTTACATCTCAAAAATCATATCGTTTTGTATCAACAAAGATAAAAGCTCAGAACAAGAAGATATTCTGAACTACAGAAGATATCCTAATTTTCATTAGTAAGCTTTGAGGACAAAGCTTTTTGAAGGAGAAGGTAATGTTATGAACATAAATTATGTAAAATAAATGAAAATAGATAATAAAAAATAATCATAATAATATAAATATAATAATAAATAATAGTAAATCAACTAATGGTTAGTTAGTTAATAATGAAAAGGTATGTCTTAGAGACATGCCTCTTTGTGAAAAGGTACTTACCTGGCTATATATACAAGACCCTCATTCTCATTTGTACTCATTCTATCATCAATTCTTTTATTCAATATACAATTACTGTCCTACAAATGATGTCTTTGTTTACGAAGTATTTTAAATATTTTCACTACATATACGAATTTTGGTCGTTACAGTGCTCCTTCAAATATGCATAGGCAGAGAAGGTCACCTGATCAGTACACTTGTTACATGGTTCTAATGATTGAGTTTGTAGAGAATGAGTCATCCTCTTTGAAGGAAGAAGTTGAGAAACCTGTATGGGTTGATGCAATGGTGTAGGAATATGAATCCATTGTAAAGAACAGTGTTTGGGAAGTGGTTCCAAGTTCAAAAGATAAATCAGTTATGGGTTCGAGATGGATCTTCAAGGTTAAGCAGGCAACAGAGTGAAGCATAGAGAAGTATAAGTCTAGATTTGTGGCCAAGGGGTACTCTCAAGTTGAGGGAATTGACTATGAGGAGACCTTTTCTCTTGTAGCAAGGTACTAATCCATTAGAAATATTCTTGCTCTAGCTGTGTAGATGGGGTAGAAGATCCACCAGATGGATGTAAAAACAACATTTCTCAATGGAGTTATTGAGGAAGAGGTGTACATTGATTAACCATAAGGTTTTGAGACATTTTATAAAGAGTCTCATGTGTACAAACTCGAGCGAGCGTCGTATGTTATCAAACAAGTACCACGTGCTTGGTACACCAAGATCGATAGTTATCTCACTGGTTTAGGATTCACCAAAACTGAAGCAGATTTAAACCTCTATCATTTCTTGGTAGAAGGTAAATTTATTATGATTGTGTTATATGTTGATGATTTTATTTTAACCGGTGATGAGTAGCTGATCAAATCTTGCAAGGAGGACCATGCAAGGGAATTTGAAATGAAGGACATCGGTCTCATCCACTACTTCCTCGGGTTTGAAGTATGGTAAGACGATGGGGAACTGATTGTCTCTCAAGGAAAGTATGGAATGAGATACTACAAACGTTCCACACGGAGACACCTCTAGCAACCAACTGGAGGAAGGAGGATGCCACTTCAGGTGAGGAAGAGGATGCTACCATTTCTCGAAAGCTAGTGGGTTCACTCATGTATCTTGTGAACTCAAGACCAAATAGGTTTTATGAAGTAAACCAACTAATCCAAGTTATGGTTAAGACAACCCAATTATTTTGGAAGGTAGCTAAGCATGTTTTATGGTACCTTAGAGGCACTACCCAGTTTGGACTCTGGTACAGATGGACACAAGGAGTGAAGTTTTATGGCTTCATAGATGCAAATTGGGTAGGGAGTCCATCAGACCAAAAGAGTACATCAGGTGGAATTTTTAGTGTTGGGTCCATTGTTGTTTCCTGGTATAGTAGGAAGCAAAGATCTATGGGGCTCATCTCAGCAGGAGTAGAATACATGGTTGCAAGTCATGTAATATGTGATGTGATCTGGACCAGAAAGATACTTGTTGGATTATTTGGTTAGATGATGGATCCTATTTTGATCTACGGTGATAATTATAGTTGCGTCAATTTCTTTGAGAATCCTATTGTTCACAATTGATCCAAGCATATATATACCTAGTATCACCATTTACGGGACTATGTGCAAAGGTGGATAATGTTGCTTCAGTACATTCCGACAGTGGAACAAGATGTTGACATTTTGACAAAGGCCTTTTCAATAGGGAAGCTCAAGTTCCACAAGTGCAAGATAGGGATGGTTGATAATCCATTTCTTACTGAGAGGGAGTGTTGAAAAATGCAACAAGAAATTCTCAATTTGATTTTTCCTTGATTAAATTGAGAAAATTTGGATTTCCACATTAGCAGACAATTTGGATGCAATTGACTGAGGTTACATGGCTCTTGTTGATTGAGTGAGGTTTTTCTAGTTTAATATGTCCTACAAAGTCGACTACCGATTTCTCAAAGTCCTTGACTGCTCATACTGACTACAAATGTATTTCATCCTGGTGTGATGGCTTTCCAACCCTTTGGCAAATGACACATCGCTTGGCATACTCCTTTGTGTCTCGGAAAAGTGTGAGCCACTAGAGTCCTACCTGGAACACTTTCCACGCAGTGGCCTTCACACCAATATGCCCACCGACAACTCCCAAATGACATTCCCACAATGCATCATGTCTCTCATGATCAAGAACACACCTTCGTAATATTTGATCAAAGCGTAGCTTATATAGTTGTACTACAATCAAATGGTAATCTGTAGCACAAACCACCATGTACCTTCATTGTTTTTTCATGTACTCCTCCAAGAATTTACCTGTGGCTAAAAATAATGAAATTTCCTCTAAGTATTTTAGACTCGAAATAGGTTAGCATCAAGAACCTAGTCATCTATTGACCCTCCGGATTCGCCTGACTAACCAAGAAATATGATCAAGGCCCATGTTTACTATTCTCGGCTTGATGATTACTTCGAATGTGAACTCCTAGAACAAAAGAATCCATCTACAAATCCTTCCTTCAAGTATCAGATTTTTCACCAAGTATTTCAGGGAAGAATTATTAGCGAATAATTTGAGCGCCCCCCTAGAAGATAGTGTCAAAAAAATTGTAACGAATACACCATTTCAAGTGCATCACATTTAGTCGTGGTATAATTCCTTTCTATCGTGGACAATTTTATGCTAGCAAAGTAGATTACTTGATCAAGATTCCCAGAGCCAGGATGGCCCCCAAGGCAATACCCAATGTGTCAATATGAACGTGAAATTGCTTATTCCAATCTAGATAAATCAAGAATGGTGCACTTTCCATTTTCTATTTTAGCATATTGAAAGCAGCTTCACATTTATCTAACCATGCAAACCTTTCAACTTTTTTCAATAGCTTCTCTAGTGGTGTAGTGATCGAGGCATAGTTGCATATGAACCTCTTGTAATACCTTGTGTGTCCAAGAGTGGATCTCAGTTGTTTAATACTTGTTGGTGGGGCCATATTCAGTATCATTATGACCTTAGAGGGATAAACACATACTCCCTCTTTGCAAACTATATGCCCCAAAAGTGTTCCAAAAGGGATAGCAAATATGCATTTTTTTAGGTTTAGGGAGATCTATATTTGTATATAATGGTCAAACATCACTCAAAGAAAACTAGAATGATTTTTTAGTAAACTGTAGATGGTCCAATCATCTATGAAAACCTTTAGAAACGTGTGAATATAATCCCTAAAGGAAGCGATTACAATCCTTGAGAATATTGTTAGTGCATTCTTGAGTCCAAAAGGCGTGACATGGTAAGAATAGGATCCCCATTCAATAGTGAATGTGGTTTTATTCTTATCCTCTTTCGCAATCTGAACTTGGTGGTATCTAGAGAATCTATTTGTAAAGGAGTAATATTTATTTCCTGCCACATTGTCTAGAACTTCACCATTGAAAGGGGTGGGGAAGGGATCATGAACATAGGAAATTCTCAAACTCTAGTAATCCACACAGACCTGAATTTATTCAGAGTCATTTTTTTTTGTATAACAATTGGACTGACCCACTCAGCCTCGTCAACTAGGAATATAAGCCTTGATGCCAACATTCTTCTATCTCCTTGTTCACCTTCTCTTTAACTCTCGGGTTCAATCTATACAAATGATGTTTCATTGGCTTTGCATCAATTTTAAGCATAATCTTCATCTCTCCTAACTCCCACTTAATCCCTTTAAACTTCACAATGGATGAAGGGAACAAGTCTTTATATTCACTTAGGAGATCAAAGATTTCCTTGCTACTCTTCTCATCCAAGTAATCTCCAATCGAGCATAACATTGACTTATCATTAGTGCTAATGTTGTCTTTCCACAACTTTAGAGGTAGTAGTTGTGTACCATCGGTTATAGGACCATCTTCAACACTCTGTTCCCCTTCAGTTTCCTTGAATTCCAGATGTCTTAATTCCTCCAAATCATCTTCATCAGGCTTCAAGTCTATCTTTCCACAAGATATGGCATCATGGAATTTGGATTCTATACATGGTCTATATATCCCTTTTTCAACTGCTTTTTCATGAGAAAAACCCTTTTGATGGCTTACAAAGCAGTTGTTATCCTCTTGTCACTATCTGTGAATGAAAATTCAATGATAAATTGAGCTACCATACTACCCCAATTACTGGTTTGTCTTCTTATCTCTTCCTTTATGTACCATGCCTTTAGAAATGTCCCTAGGGTGTGTACAAACTTGTGCACCCACAATTTCTCTGGAAGTTCTTCTCTGATCCATATGGCCTTACAATATTGTATGTGTTGTCGGAGATCAGATCTTCCCCGTTACTTAATAAAATTTCTTGGGTAGTCCTCTGAATACCTGAATTTGGTCCTCAATGTTGTCTTAATCTCCTTCCATTCTTTGGTATGGTTGCGGTGAGATACCCACCACCTTTCTAGTGTCGCTTGTAAGGCGATGTCCAATAAGGGAACTTTTTGTACTTTAGAGATGGTTGCATCAAGTTCGTTCATAAAATTAGTAACAAAACCCATGCCATTGAAAATAGGAAATTGTCGTACCTCAGTACCAACCCAGTTGATACTATGGATCAAGGTGTAATGCCTAGTGTTGATCTCATGTCTACCATGCTGCCAATCATCCCAAGCAGCCTCAAATCAGACCTCTGAGCTCTGAATATTCCACAAACTAATTCATCCTCCTGTCTTTGGATTAATATAGTCTTCTCTTCTTCCCATCGTGAACCAGTATAACTAATCCAACAAATCACGTTCTTCTATGTCATCTATTAGCTTAGTCAACCTTAGCCCTTGGTAGGGGACTAGGGGTTGGATCACTCTAACTCGCTCCAGTTCAAAGGATATCATCTCCTTCTTTAGATCAATTATTGCATATTTCTCAAAAACCCAATCTATTCTAAGAAATGCTAGATAGGGGTCTTCGTCCCCCATAATATCTATTATTTCAAATTCAACATAATTTTTCACCCCTGTTATGCCAACTTCTAGGTCTTCTAGCTTTTCAATCAGGATTATAAAATATTGATTCACCATGCATAGCTGAATTGGAGAGAATGCCAATTTAGGCATTCCCAAGAATTCCCAGGTTTTCCTGGACATGATATTCACACCTGAGCCTAGGTCTATCATTGTCTCCTTAATCTGAAAACTTGCAATCTAAGCATCAATCTAAAACTCCCTCCCCTTTCTCTACTTGTTCCTTCCTACCCTCCTGGAGTGTATTTTGGGTAAGTTGGTGGAAATGAATCCTTCCTCGGTCGCCCCATCCTTGACAACAACTTTAACACTTTCCCTTAACTATCTGAGCATCTGATCATCACTCACAATCTATAGAAACAACCTGAACCATTTTGTTATGGGTCAGTTATTGATTTGTCATAAGTTCAGGCTCCTAGATTTTGAAAACCCTGGTCATTCTCCTTGGGGCTCACCACTTAGAGTGAATTTGTTAAAATTCTCTACGACTTACTTGTAGTATTTCTTTTACTAGTCATAATCATATGAGTGCTTTGGCAAGGTTAGACTTATGACTCTTGGAAGTTAAGCGACTCCAAAGTCATCTTTGGTCTTCTTCCCTCCCCGAGCGAATATATTAATGTTTGAGAGGGGATTTGTCTTAGGTACCCTTCATTCAACATTGATTAAATTTGCAACCCTTTGGCGGTTGCACTCTTCCCATCTAGAATCAGCTATGGATAGTCTTTTGTTTCATGTGTGTTGACCATACACTGAGAGCACCAAAGTATTTTTGATAGTGGGAAATATCTTGCGACATGCTCATATTGATCACAATTGTAGCAATGGATTAGACCTCTACCTCTTTTTCTTCCCCCCTTGTTCCTCCACCTCCTCACCCTTGACGAGCTTCATTGATCCTATATGCAGAACGGTCCAATTGGTCACCATGCATAGTTGAATTGGAGAGAGTGCCCAACTTAGGCCTTCCCAAGGCTTCCCAGGTTTTCCTCGACATGATATTCACACCTGAGCCTAGGTCTAGCATTGTCTCCTTAATTTGAAAACTTGCAATGTAAGCATCAATTTGAAACTCCCTCCCCTTTCTCTACATGTTCCTGCCCACCCTCCTGGAGTGTATTTTGGGTAAACTGGTGGAAATGAATCCTTCCTCGGTCGCCCATCCTTCACAACTACTTTAACACTTTCCCACAACTATCCGAGCATCTGATCATTGCTCACAATCTGTAGAAACAACTTGAACCATTTTGTTATGGGTCGGGTATTTAGTTGTGATAAGTTTTACCTTCTAGATTTTGAAAACCCTGGCCTTTCTTCTTAGGGCTCACCACTTAGAGTCAATTTTTTAAAATTCTCTATGACTTACTTGTAGTATTTCTTTTACTAGCTATAATCGTATGAGTGTTTTGGCAAGGTCAGATTTATGATTCTTGGAAGTTAAGTGGCTCCAAAGTCAACTTTGGTATTCTTCCCTCCCTGGGTGAATATATTAATGTTTGAGAGGGGAGTTGTCTCAGGTACTCTCTATTCAACATTGATTAAATGTTCTCCCCTTTGGTAGTTGCACTCTTCCCATCTGGAATCAACCATGGATAGTATTTCGTTGCATGTGTGTTGACCCTACACTAAGAGAACCAACATCTTCTAGATAGTGGGCAATCTCTTGCGATATGCCCCTCTTGATCACAATTGTAGCAATGGATCACACCTCTGCCTCTTGTTCTCCGCCCCTTGTTCCTCCACCTCCTCGCCCTCGAGGAGCTTCATTGATCCTATAAGAAAAATGGTCCAAATGGTTAGATAAGGAATCGAATTCCCGACACTGATCATTGTTGTGAGTAGGATATCGAGAAAACTCGTAGAAAGAATTTTTTGGGACATTTGAGTATTTTTCTAAAAGTGGACAAAGGGGAGGGGGATGCCCATAGGTACTATCGTTTTCACAATATTATGTTGGGGCTTCACCCTATTTATTAGGAAAGGTTTGGAACTATGTGCAACCTGCATATAACCCTTGTGTACCAACCTATGAAATTTCGACAGTGGGTAAAGATGTAGAGGGTCCTACTAGTACGGAGGGAGTGCTCAAGTCTCTTAGTTGTGGGAACTTTGTGGCATGATGCCCCTAGATATGGCAATTGGTACACCATATGTTCAGTCATGATAGTTGCACCAGCTGCATGTCCCTTAGCTTCTCTATTTGATTAGCGATTTGATGTTGCAACCCTATGAGAGTGGGATCATGAGAGACAATTCCTCCTTAATGTTCATGTGGGTATCCTGTGATTGCCTCAATTTGGGTCACCTGTTCTAGGGCATCTTGCAAAGTTTCAATCTTTTGTTGATTCAATGGTGTGTGGATGAGTGGAAATATTGCCTTGATAAACCGATCATGTTGATGATTGGGGCCAATAAGGTAGCTTAGCTTGCCGATGGCATCTTTAAATATATGCATCATCTCCCAGGCGATTTCACACTCCCTCTTCTTAATTTCCCACTGTTCTGATAACCCTTGTTGGTTAGTCTGAGGAAGTTTAAACCTTGGGACAAACTGAACTGGAACTCATCTATCGCTGAGTTCTACGGTAGTGCAGACCATTTCATGAACTGTCGTAGGGATCTATCTCGAAGAATGGTTTGAAATTCAATAAAATTTGTGGCATCTGGATCCTGGCAGGCTCTCTAGATGGCCTTGCACATGTACCAATGTTTTTCAACATCCTCATTACTCTTCCCATAGAATTTAGGATATCCAATAAATGATCTCGCCATATTACTAGCCATACACAATTCAACTAGCGGAATAAATATAAATCCTTGGCAACCCATTTACGATGATTCTTTAGGATTCAAATTGTGACTATTATTTATACCACTAAAGGGACTGGCCTTATAAGTAGTGTGTACACTGTGTACCTTTATAACTTTAACTAACTTAGAAAAATGGTGATCAGGGTTGTGATAAAGTATCATGGGAAGGTTGGGAGAGGTACTAGTTGAGCTAATGGGAAACAAATCACCATTCATAAGAGACACATCATTCTCATAAAATACTCTTCTCATGGTGAAATGCATTTCATCATCCAGGCCTTCCTCAGGACTTGTGAAGCTTATTCCATCTAGCATTCCCATCTCTGCTAGCAGGGTGGAGTCTTTACTGCTTCTCTGATCCTCTGTCACTATGGCAGTATTGGCCTCTCCTATTGGACCAGGTTTCACTCTAGCATCATCCTCCTCATTTCGTAATTTTAGTCAGCTTATTTCTCCTTCTCCTACCTCGGGACTGCTTAACAACTCTCTTGCTTGGTGTAGCTCTTTTTTCCATCTATAGATCTCCTGTAGTGCTCTCTCCCTCCATTCTTCAATTATTTGTGCCCTCAAATCTTTGTATTTCTGTAAGTCATCCACGTCCATTCCTCCAATATTTTCATAACTCCCATTGAGGTAGCATCCCTCCCCTTAGGCCCTTCTCCTAAGGGGATGGATGAATAGTTTGAGACCCTAGGTTTAGGCACAGGGGCCAACAAAATCTTTGTCGTATTCTAGTACAACATCAAAATTTTCACCCTATTCAAGACGAATAATGTGTCTCACCCAAGGCACACCATGACTTTACTTGGTTAAGGGAGCTGGAACCAAGCGTCAGGGGAAACCACATGGAAGCTATCAATACTCGGTAAACTCAGAATTGTAACATTAGAGGTACAATCATAACAACTCAAGCATTCAAAGGGAAAATATACTATGCATGTTCATTCATAACAAAATTTTAAAAGGGCACATAAAGACACATAAGAAGAATCTCATATAACCCTGCAACTTATTCTTCCATTAGTTCCTACATTGTTACATCAATAAATCCATCTCGAAGGCCTCATAAAAAAGATAGAAATGTGCATTATAGGATAATACATGAGAAAGATAATACAGAATAGTGCAACCTTAATAGGTTCTGCAGCAACATTTTAGTGCACTTATTTCCTCCCCCCCTTGGATTTTCCCTTATGCCCTCTTAAGCACTTCACTTGCTTGGATTGTTGCTTCTCCCTCGAATGCTCCACATTTTCTCTTTTCAACTACCTCTGTTGCTCAGCTACAACTGTGTGAGCCCTAATTTCTTTTATTGATCCTCTGTAACTGATAGTCTTTGGCGAGTCCATTCTCCTTCTCTAGTTGTCTTCTCTGCAACTTCCCAATGGTCACCTTTGGTAAAAATGTGGTCAACATCAAAACATGTCAAAACTTAGCGCTGAAAATTAAGGACCCAACAAAGTGGTGGAAATATCACTCAAAAATTCCATGGAAATGGATTCCCAAGGACATGAGGATATTGAAAAAGGTTGATACAAACTATGCTTATGGTTTGATGGCTTGCTTTGTGAATAGAGAAAACATGCTCGAATGATTTTTTCCACTTTCTTGGGTAAGGCATGCAAGTAGAAGTGGTGTTGGAGATTGAGAATGGTCTTGGTTGTGCCAAAATTCCCACTGCATGAAGAGATCTATGTTTCACAAATGAGAAGGGGACAATCATCATATTGTGGCACATGTAGCTAATAAAGTTTATATAATCAACCATCATTAACTATATAATCAATAAAGGTAGTTTGGTTTATGATTGTAGGATGTTGCAAAGCTTTCCATATCTCACCAAATATTGAATTTATTGTATGCATATCCTTCTAGGCATCATATGTAGAACAAATCACCTCTAAAATATGGAGGACCTAAGTAGGTGGTCATATTAACAGATAATCCATTTTATTAGTTTTTCCCTCCTTAGATTTAATCACAAGATGTAATTTTTGAACGTAAGCAACCCACTGTAGATGGTATTTCTCTTGAACCTTGTGTTGCAATTTGATGAAGATTAGTGGGTGATGATTTGTATGGAGGATGGTTGCTTTTCCAAGAATGTAATGGCACCACTACTTCAATGCTTGCACTAAGCTATATAATTCCTTGTCATATGTTACGTACTTAAACTTAGCATCTACAAGTGTTTTGGAATTGCATGCCATAGGGTGGCCTCCCTATTTTAGAATAGCCACAATGGAAAATCAAAGGGCATCAATTTCCATCTAAAATGGTTGATTCATATATGGAAAATGAAGAACATGGGTAGAGCATAGGGTATTCTTGAGTTGAGAAGACTATCGCTCAGACTTAGCATCCTAAAGAAACTTTTTTTGATTAGAAAATTGGTTTAAAAGGCGAGAGAAATGAGAGACAAATTTTATGTACAAATCAATACATCTCATGAAACTTTTAAGGTTAGGTGCGTTGGAAGTTGTTGGCCATTGTTCCAAATCTAATGCCTGAGATGGATTTGGTTGAACCCCTGTTGTGTCAATAATAAATCCAAAATATTAAACTAATATTTGTCCAAAATAGGATATTTTCTCTTTTACCTTAAGTTTAGGTGCTTGTAGTAACTCAAGTATAATGCAAATGCGTTGAAGATGGTCTTCCAAAGATTTACTAAATACCAAAATATCATTAAGGTAAATGAACACGAACTTACCCAAGTGTGGCTTGAAAACATCCTTAATGAATCGCATAAATGTGGTCGACGCATTCATCACCAAATGGCATGACCATCCATTCAACTAGCCCAAAATTTGTTTTGGAAGTGGTCTTCCATGTGTTGGTTACATGCATGTGAACTTGATGGTAGCCTACGATCAAATCCATATTTTTAAAGAAATAAGGCTTTTATAAGTGGTCCAGTAAATCCTCAATCTAGGGTAGGGGTAGTGGTTTTTAACAGTGTCTTTATTAATGGTCTCATAGTCTATCACTAGGCACCCTTCAGATGTATCCTTTATGGGAATAATGAAAGTTGTAAATGCACATGATAAGAATGAAGGTTGAATATGGTCAGATTTCAACATTTGTTCAATTTGGCATTCTATCACAGCTTCCTCTTTAGGAGAAAGGCAATAGGATGGGCCATTAGGTAAGAAAGTACCGAGAATAAGATTGATTTTTTGTTAAATATAGCATGATGGAGGAAACCCTATGGGTTGGGTTACATCTACAAATTTTTCATAGTAGAGGAGACATGGCAGGAGGTATCTTGTTGGAGAGGTTGTCTATCTTGAAAAAGAGAACCATACACAAAGAAACACATTGGTTTAGATTGAATTTCTTAATGGGAGATTTGCCTGTAGGAGTTTAGGTTGATTTGAGAGCCGAAGACGTGAGCACATAGGTGCAACCCTTGTGCTACAAGTGGTACTAGTAATATTTAGCATGATAAATAGTGTGTTGGCAATGTTGGTATGGAATTCCTGATAAATTTCTACATGATCGAGAGGAGAAACATCACATGCCAGAATATCTCGACAATAGGAAAGGTCATGACACATCATTGAGAGACGCTAAGATAAGGTCCTTCCTTTTGGACCCAACCGAGCTTATATAGGTTTGAGTGTGGAGTGTTGGGAAGGCTATGGCGTTGAACCAGGTCTAGTTCCACAAGATTCTTTTGACTCCCATTTTCAATTATAAGATACACCAACTCATGTTTGATTTGAAAATTATGGGTAAACATCGGTGCAACAAAGGTGTTGACTTCATTAACAGTCATGAGGATGAGAGAGCAGTCCACTTCGATAGGATTGTTAAGATAAACAATTGCAAACAAGGTAGGGGAATTAGTTGCTCCATGTCTGTAAAAATATTCTTGTTAGGGCGCATATTTTTAAGTTCTTGGAATTATACATAGGCATATGAGATTGTCTTATGAAATGTAGACCATGCGTTTTGTGAGGTACGGGGAATGAGGCAGGGGGCACATTATAAGGACTAGTAAACAATCTCATGTGCTTATGTAGATGCCTTGTCAAGGCCACTTTATGCTCCATAGCCAAGGCCTGAATAAATCCCTTGTCCAATGAAGTATTATCAAATAACTCATCTTCTCGATGAAAAACCATTAGCAGACCATAATTAAATTTGATAATTAGTTCCTTTTCCAGATCAAATATATGGAGTTGAATGCACAACTTGTAGAAGACATCAACGTAAGCTTGCACTCATTGATTTGGTAGTTTCCAAAGTTGTAGCCATTTTCCAAGGAGATTTTAGAGATATCCTAGGGGATAGAAGTGTTCTCTTAAAACCTGGCAGAAGTCATCCCAAAATGTGATATGCGTGGATTTGGTTTCTATTGGTTCTCTAAGATCGACGATCAAGGACATATTCTTGAGTTGATTATTCCACCATGTTTGCACTAGGCCCTCCAACTATACACTAGAAATTTGAAGCTTCATGTCCTCTTCCATCACAGAACATGTTTTGAAATATGTGGAGAGACTACTGAGCCATGAATTGATAGCCTCTCCATTCATTTGGCCTGCGAATTCGGGAAGTTGAAAGCATGTATCTAGTTGTATTTTCCTTTCAGGGTGCCTCTTTTATTGTATCATAATTAGCACTTGAAGAGCCATGGTTATATCATGGACTAGTGAGTCTTCGACTAAGGGTTCTTGACGGGGCAGCATGATTTTCATCCACTAAAGGGATTGAAATAAATGACCCCAAGCTAAAATGTGTGTTAGGGATTTGAAGCAAGGAGGTCCCACTCATAATGTCATTGAATTTTTAACCATGAATCCCCAAAAAAAATATTCATTTGTTACCAACTGATAGACATGCAGATTTGAAAATTGTCTATAAAATCACATATATAACAATGTAGATTCGAAAAAAATAACACAGAATTTCTAGAAAACAATAGAACAATTTGATTGTGAGGGAGATATGAGCATTTTATATGCAAGGTTAACAATCTTCTTATTAATTTAATTACAAAATACTTGCATAAAATTCAACTATGTTATGAGATAAAGCAAATAAATTGAGATGTTTCCTTCTTTACTAGTTTTAGATGTTTCATTATTTTTTAGTTTTAGATGTTTCCAAGGAAGGAATGTGTTTTTTCTTGGTTTCCTAGTAAGTTAGATGTTTCTGATTGGTGTGCCTTTCCTGGTTTCCCAAAGTTATGGAAAAAAATTCAACAATTTTATTATGAGGGAGAGATAAGCACTTTATAAGAAATGCAAACATTCTCTTTATTATTTTAATTACAAAATATATTGCATAAAAATCAACTACATTATTATATAAAGAAAAAAAATTGTGATGTTTCCTTCTTTACTAGTTTTAGATGTTTCCTTGTTTTTTTGTTTTAGATCTTCCCAAGGAAGGGGTGTGTTTTTTCTTTATTGCCCAATCAATTAGATGTTTCAGATTTTTGTGCCTTTCTTGGTTGCCCAAGGGACTACTACCTCCACATTGTAATCCTCATGATGAATTGACTTAGCATTCCATAAAAAGTTAGATTCCATCTATGTCCTATTATTTACAACTTTGTCATATTTACTTTAATAGTTTAGATTCTATCATTCATTCTATTTCCTATTATTTACACTATTAATTTTGTCATATTTAGTTAAGAAGAATTTGCATGCTATTTTAAAGTAATCTACTTCTATATTTGTTGCACTCTGCTAGTGTATATTTAGTTATGTTGGGCGTTAGAGAATTATAGAACTGTTTTAGTGAGTAGAGTGGTAGCAAGGTTCAACTCTAGTTTAGATAGAACTAATTATGTTTTAAGGGTTGGTTCATTTCAACCATGAGAGAAAATAGACCTTAAAAGAACACCATTTCAACTTGAGTATGTTGAATAGTGGGAGGCGTTATCGCAATATCTAACACTTTAGAGCAATTCTTTCACAAGATGTCTAGAATTAGTGGAATTCCTAAGTATTACCACTCTCACGTTAAAAAAAAAAATTACCTTGTTTTTAATGAAGAATAAAATCCAATGCAAGGGAGGATTTTCTATTGGGACTTAGTATTCCTAAAGCAATACACAAACAAATCTAAGGGCTCCTAAGTATCTACCCAATTTTCCACCAAAGAAATGTGTCAATCAAGACACTAATAAGGTAGGGTGTACCAAGCAACAATCTCATACAAATAAATCCCCAAGCTACTCAATTTTGAATAATTACCAATGCTCATTGTAAAAGATGCATAAAAGGTAGGAAACAACAACAATGAACAAGTTACAACATAAATATAATTTAGCCCTCAAAACGAGTTATAAACTTGTAAAACATAGGGCTAAAATAACTAATACATCTAGGATTTAACTTTTAAAATCTGAAAATTACAAGACAATAAACAACCAACTAAAACAAAGTGCCTAGCCTTATTTGTGCAACAATAAAATCAAGTCATGTTTTATGCAATAAAATGATTTTAGATTAAACATGCAAGAAAATATATTGTTTTAGGTCCAAAATATGAAAGAAAAACCCTCAACTAAAAATATACATGAAAACACTAGATGTCTAAGGGTTTTATGGATAAAAACTAAATGTAAGCTAATCCAATCCCTATATTTACCCTAAAACATAAAATAAATTATTTTATAAAAATGTAATTCACTAGAGGGAGAAGACTAGTGCTTACTATATTTGTTTTGACAACTAAGAATTCCCTTAAAGAGATGTAAGTAGATCTAGGGTGATATAAAGGGTTTTTCACTACAAATCTTATAAAGTATATCCATTACCTTGCTAGCAACTTCAAGATGGTTCAAGGGATGGTACTCCACAAGTGACCTTCTAAAAGTTTTGAAAATAAAGGTTTGTTCAAGAAGAAACCAAAAGAATGCACAATTACCATTAGAGAAACATAATTACATGTACATTCATTTATAAACAAAATTATATGATAAAGTGAGATCACATACTCAAGAAATATTCCATCCATAAAAACCCTAACAATGAGCATCCATAAAAAAATAAAATTATCAAAAAACAATGTGATCAAAGAGTCACTCCATCCATAATCAGTGTTAGATAAAAGATAATAATAATAGACAAGTAGTGATATTTCTCGACAAATAGAAATAACTTGTGAATAAAAAATGCTTCTCTTATTTATATGACATATCTTACACATTATCATCATTGCAATAGCAATATTTTCCTAGCTTTTATCCTTAGAAAAAAATATAAAAACACATTTATATCTCCACTCAGCCTAGAGATAAGGTAAAAATATTTGTGCTACCACATAATAATATCCATGATGCATGGGTAAATGAGTCAAAGAATCAACCACTTTGAGTTCTAGCCTTTTGTCCTCCCAAAGGACTTCGTCTGAGTTCTAGCCTTTTGTCCTCCCAAAGGACTTTGTCTTTCTTTTTATTAGCACAATGAAGCTAATGGTGAAATTCCTGGTGCATTGTTGGTGTATTGTTGGCTATCATGCCTAGTACCATTACAAATCTATGGTTCAACTAACCACCAAATCGGCCAGTGGGATTTCTAGACACCAATGGAGTGCTACTCATATGCTCGGATTCCAAGAGGAATTGAACGCTGAACCCAACACCACAAAACTTATGTTTAAAAACAATGGTCTGAAGCCTGCCAACTACTCTAATACTCGGTCCTATCCAACCTTTACATAGGTTAATGCGATAATCTAGGTGTGTAAGTCGTAATGAGGGATCTATCCATGGCACCGCTAGTTATGACTCAATTCGAGTGGTCTAGTCACAAAAGAAAGATGAGGCAACAACTCTGGCAGTTAAAGTGAGCTGACTCCGTTGCTTACCAAATTCATAATGAGTGGTCTAGTCGCAAAAGAAAGATGAGGTAACAACTTTGGAAGTTAACGTCAGCTGACTGCGAGTTGCTTACCAACGCGAAAGATGACGTAACAACTTTGCAAGTTATCGTCAGCTGACTGCGAGTTGCTTACGAAATTCATAATGAAAATTTTTTGTTATCAATAAATGCAACTGAACATAAATATGAGTACAATGCTACATTGGATTTGGACCTAAGTTGTGGTTTACTATTAATTGCAAATTATATGTCAAGATAGGAGGCTACAACAACTAACAATTCAACAGTCAGCCACAAATACAGGAGTGTTCTTACCATCTCGTAAACCAGTCCCAGATGTGCTTTCTAATGTAACCAAAGATTAATGAAATAACACAGTACTGTTAAGCAGCACTACCTTTTTATATATATACTGGCGTACTATTAAGTTGTAACAACAAAGTGACTACATAGCCGACTACCATAATAACTTCACGCGCAAGTCAGAAATGAGGTGGACAAAATATAAGAAAACTGATATTTGTGACTTGCTGCACGACGCCTGATATCACATTACCGTGATGCAAATTGTTGAATTGAATAATGAATGATTTTACAACGACCTTTTGGAAATTTACAAATAGCATTCACAGCTCAAAGTTTATGAACGTGTTATTGGCATCCAGTCGTAACAAGATCAAGCGTACCACTTTGGGAACGTGTTCCAATATTTATGATATCTATAAAATAAGTACTACTTTTCTCCAATGGCTCTACCAATTCCTAAAGGAGTTGTCTATAATGCGACTTTTTGGAGATTCCGGTGACGGAATCCGGCGGAAGAAATGAGGTTAAATCTTGATTTTTAGCAGTTAAAATGGTTTTTTAACTGCATATTTAGATTCAGCACCCTGGAAAACCCCTGGGAGCCATTGATTGTGCAGAAACTAGCTATCAAACTTGGGGATTCCAATGAATTGCTGCCGGATTTTGACCGGAAAAATCCGCCAGAAAAGCTTTCAAAAAGTCGCGTTATAGACTACTACATTCCTAAACATACTATGATAGTGTTGCTAACTTTGAAATGTTAAGGAGAAAGGTGGTGGCAATTAAGTAAAAGATTTACTATTATGGTTAATAGATAAAGGGTATGTGTCATCCAATGAGACAATAATAGTTTAAAATTTTATCATAAATATTGTTGTGAAGAAATATAGTAAATGGATAAAAAGGACAAGTCTCCATGCTCCACATTCAAGGGTGGTAGAGAAGTGGTAGATATCATGGCAGAACTTACCAAGGTATGACATGGGGAGTTGAAGTCTATTATTAGAAAGAAGAGAGGAAGAGCATGTGGAGTGATCATGGGGTTATAGCGTGACAGAGTAGCATGGGGTGTGGCATGATGGAGGAAGCATGTGTGGTGATAGGGTGTGGCATGATGGAGGAAGCATGTGAGGTGATGTGGAGGCAAGGATACTAGGTGATGGGGTGTGGCATGATGGAGGAAGCATGTGTAGTGATGTGGAGGCAAGGATACTATGTTAGTGCTTTGCATTATGCATTTGATGCAACATCGTGAAGTGTGAAAGGAGGATAGATAATTTTATTCGAGATAAGCGGAAAACTAAAGTGTACACAAAGAATAAACATGAAGCCTTCTCAAATGACAAGAGACTCTTATATTTCTTTACTTTCCTAAGAATTTTTATTTTCCATGAAACCATCTACCACTTAAAGTATTCAATAATACTTGGTGTATCATCAATTTGTCTTTAGTACAAGAGGTAAAAAAAATATATAAACATGTTTACATTCCTTTTACCACATTAGCTCTTTGGGTTAGAATTTTTACCTTCGGGAGTTTTAGCCATTATGGTAGAGTATAGCTTCAAATTCTTATTATGGAATTTTTTTTCAATAATGAGTGTAATCATCACATTTTTTCTTAGAGAAAGGATACCACCATTCGAGCCATTTGGTATTTTTATGTACAATGTAATGCTTTTCATTATTTGATTTAACAATAGAATTTAGTTTTTAGTCTTACTAGGCAAATCAATTTACTATGACCTTGAAAATGAAGTGTTATGTGCTAGGAGGTTTCATCATTTGATTTATCAATAGAATTTAATTTTTAGTCCCACTCAGCAGATCAATTTACTATGACCTTGAAAATGAAGCGTTATGTGCTAGGAGGTTCGAGGTTCAACTCCATGTGCATGCACAAGAGGCATATGTAGGCACCTAGGGGTTATGATTGTAGCTATTGGAATCGACCTCGCAAGAGTAAGAGACCATCCTAGTTACATATTCCTCTAATAAAAAAATAATAGAATTTTTTTTTTATTAAATTATACTATATTTTAATAATATATCTCATAATATCTTTATAATATTATGTTTTTTCATTTCATTTTCAATCCAATTGAAATCATATTATATTATATATCAAAATCAATTACATCACCTAAAAAAACATATCCAAATAAATTTGAATTTGCTTACACTTACAATTAATTACATTATATAATCTATAAAAAAACAAAAAAATATTTTATATAATTCACATTTCAGTTATTGTGGGGCACTCTCAAGCCCAGTATGAAAGAGATGTAATGTCATGTATTGTCCCGTAAACATTTTTACTTGTTCAAAATACATAAAATTCCATCTTAACTCCGGATCTACCAAGCACTGAGATGGTGTTAAAAAATGCAGCAAGAAATTCTCAATCTGATTTTACCTTGATTAAATTGAGAAAATTTGAATTTCCACATCAGTAGACAATTTAGATGCAGTTAATTGAGATGACATGGCTCTTGTCACTCAGTTAGCTCTGTAAATTCAAGTTGGAGGAGTTAAAGTTCAGTTAAGCATATGTGATTGTTAATTTGTAGCAATCAAGGTCATTTATTTCAATTTGTTTTTAGTTAAACTAGTTCCAACTGTTGGAGGAAATAGTGGAAGGTTAGTTGTTTAATGGGACTTCAGGCAAACTCAGTGATCGTCTAGTTTACTAATCAATGAGCCCAAAATAGTTTGTGCATGAAGAGAATTTGAGTTCCCGTGTTGTGGTGGAGATTCCAAGGTAGTGTAACATCAGTTGTAGACTAACCTTGAGTGTACAGGTGTTGCATGTAGTCCAATGATCAACCTTAGAATTGCGCAATCCATTTTGGAGAAATTCCTAAATGATATGGGCCTAATTTATCAAGGAATTGCAGAAGGAAATAGGGGATTAAGTAGAGGCAGAAATTGACTAAGTCTAGATTAGAGCTTCTTAGTGAGAAAAGAGATAGGTTATGCACTTGTAGGTTGTGATCAGTTGAGAAAAGAAATTGTAATACATCTGTATTCATCATATTAATGCAAGCAGGCATTGGGGTTTTTAGCAATTTTTTTCCCCAGGAAAAGTACTATGTGCATGTGTTTTATTTCTTATTGCATGTCTGATATTTTTGTTACAAATTGTGAATTAATGTCCACAGAGTAGTAGAGTAAGTTTGCGTCTTGTTATTTTGATTAAAACCATAGGCCTCCCCAAAGGAGCACTTGAGTAGTAGGATGTATGGAAAGGATGTACTTTGGGGAAGTACACAAAATACACATTCCATGATCGAGACAACAAAGCACATGATGTCCTAGAAAGGATCCACTATGATGTCTATGGACATTTCTCAACAACCTCCACTTCCAGACACAAATATTGTGTCATTTTTATTAGTGACTTCTCATAGAAGTGTTGGATCTTCTTCATGTAGAAGAAAGATGAGTCGTTCTCCAAGTTCTTAGAGTTAAAGGCATTGGTTGAGAAAGAAGTCAGCAAGAAGGTGAAGGCTCTTAGGAGCAATAATGGAGGTGAGTATGTGTCGAATGAATTCAAAATTTTATGTGTGAAAGAAGGCATGCATTCGACGAGAGTTGACATCACCCCACAACCCATAACAGAATGGGGTGGCTAAGAGAAAGAACCTTGGTATTGTGAGAGTGGTGAGGGCGTTATTGCATGACCGAGACCTACCTCTACATTTGTGGGTTGACGTATGCAACACAACAGTTTATTTGTAGAACTAAAGTCCTCATCGGATTCTGGGCATGATTACACCTGAGGAGGCTTTCTCGAGGAGAAAGTTGGATGTGTCATGCTTCCGGATTTTTGGAGCCTCTCTTTACTACCATGTCTCCAAAGAATCAAGGAAGAAGCTTGAGCCAACAACAAAATTGGGGGTATTTGTGGGCTACATAGAAACTCCCCACAACTACCATGTGTACTTGACATCCCTCAGAATGAAAGTTGTGAGAAGGGATGTAAAATTTAATGAGGAGAAAGAAATGTGGTGCTATATTGAGAGAGCTTCATATCCCATGAGAAGAGGATATTTTAGCTCCAAAGGAGGAACCTTGGGAAGTTGTGGATCAGCCACAAATTTAGGAGAAGAGAGTGGAGACAACCACCCAAAAAGAAATATCTAGAAAAGGCAGAAAACAAACCAGGGAAGTTGAGATACTTGTGTAGGATGTGAGGGAGAATGTGGATGCTCCTTCAAATCTGCATAGGCAGAGAAGGTCATGTAGAGTCCAAGGCCTGTCTTACCTGGACACCCTTTTTTCCTATATTTCTTCCCTTTTTCCTATACTTATCACTTAAATAATGCAATAGACACAAGGTTTTGTTAAAGGTAAGCATTTACATGTCTTCTTCTTCATATTTGTCTATATACCTTATCGTTTTTTTAAACTATGCATTCAGCTACAAAATTGGCTTGTTTCTACAGCTAATCTGGATTTTCACAGTTTCCTCCCTTGTTCACTTGGTTCAAAAGCTCCAGCTCAGCGAAGGAAGATACAGATGGATAAGGAATAATCCCCTCATGGATTCCTTCCTATTCCCTCAAAACAATTCATCAAGAAGGTCGCATGATAACATGGTCACCCCCAAAGTAAACTGCAAGATTATCGCTGAAACAAAGTCCGAGTTTTCACGAAACCTTATCGATTTTCTTTTCCGAATATCAAATCGATTGTTTAGCGATATAGTTTGATCGAAATAAAGATATTTAGGATTCAAATGCTCATATTGTTATGCCGAGAAGTATTATAAAAACTATGTCGCTCTGTGTTTTCGGTGCGCTCCAATTTATGTAATTTTTTAGAATAGTTTGTTAAGACTCATTTGCAAGTAATAGACTTGGTTTTATGTTTGTTATATGCTGCATTGATTGGAGATTGTTGACTGATTCGTGGAGGGACCCTACGACTAGTACATGTCTTTTACCGATTGTACTTAGATTTCTTCTATTACTTAATCATAGATGCTCTATTTTGTGTGTTGAAATGCAACATGATGAATTCACCATTGAATCATTGTATGCATAAGCAATTTCTTTTGCTTTATACCTAGCTTAACCCTTTCATTTTATTTTCTTTTTATTTGGTACAGTGTGACCATTTTCATTTGCTTTCTATTTAGTGTAGTTCAATTGTTTCATTTCATAGCATAACTGCTTTTGAGAATGTCTTGTTTGGATGAAGTTGAATAAGTAAAAGAGTGAGTCTTTTTCTTAGCAATTAAATTTAGACATTATTCATTTACAATTTGATAGAATAGATCTCTCCTGCACATAGTAAATTAGATTTGGTTGCAGCATTAAAATTCAAGACAAAAAAATCCAAAACAGCCTAACACAAGTAAAGTCTAGAATCACTCTCATATCATCCATACACTGATTCAATAGAGAATAATTCCTAAGAAGACTAGCTAACAACATTAGGGATCAATACATTAATATAATCAACAATACCATCTCCACACTAATTCTAAAGTTTAGACTCTAATAGGAACATAATGACATCAAATAACTTCTAGCACATATAGTGCACCTATGCTTCATCAGTATACCTACCATGGTCGATAATTTATGATTGGCAATTTAAGGACATTAAATTGGCCAAACAGGTCACCCGATCAGTACACTCGCTACATTGTTCTAATGACTGAGTTTGTAGAGACTGAGCCATCCTCTTTCAAGGAAGAAGTTGAGAAACCTGTATGGGTTGATGCAATGGTGTAGGAATATGAATCCATTGTAAAGAATAGTGTTTGGGAAGTGGTCTCAAGGCCAACAGATAAATCAATCATGGGTTAGAAATGGATCTTCAAGGTTAAGCAAGCAATAGGCTGAAGCATAGAGAAGTATAAGTCTAGATTTGTGGCCAAGGGGTACTCTCAATTTGAAGGAATTGACTACAAGGAGACCTTTTCTCCTGTAGCAAAGTACTAATCCATTAGACAAATTCTTTCTCTAGCTGCACAAATGGAGTGGAAGATCCACCAGATGGATGTAAAAACAACATTTCTCAATGGAGTTATTGAGGAGGAGGTGTACATCGAGAAACCATAAGGTTTTGAGACATTTTATCGGGAGTCTCATGTGTGGAAACTCAAGTGAGCATTGTATGGTATCAAACAAGTACCACGTGCTTGGTACACCAGGATCGATAGTTATCTCACCCGTTTGGGATTCACCAAAAGTAAAGCGGATGCAAACCTCTATCATCTCTTGGTAGAAGGTAAATTTCTTATGATTGTGTTATATGTTGATGATTTTATTTTAACTAGTGATGAGCAGCTCATCAGATCTTGCAAGGAGGACCATGCAAGGGAATTTGAAATGAAACACATGGGTCTCATCCACTACTTCCTCGGATTTGAAGTATGGCAAGACGATGGGGAACTGATTGTATCTCAATGAAATTATGCAAATGAGATACTACATAGGTTCCACATGGAGAGTTGCAAACCCATGGAGACACCTCTAACAACCAACTGGAGGAAGGAGGATGCCACTTCAGGTGAGGAAGTGGATGCTACCATTTATCAAAAGCTAGTGGGTTCACTCATGTATCTTGTGAATACACGACCATATATGTTCTATGAAGTCAACCAGCTAAGCCAAGTTATAGTTAGGACAACCCAAATATTTTGGAAGGTAGTTAAGCATGTTTTACGGTACCTTAAAGGCATTACCCAGTTTGGACTATGGTACAGATGGACATAGGGAGTGAAGTTGTGTGGCTTCATAGATGTAAATTGGATGGGGAGTCCATCAGACTGAAAGAGTACATCAGGTGGAATTTTTAGTGTTGGGTCCACTGTTGTTTCCTGGTAGAGTAGGAAGCAAAGATCTATGGTGCTCATCTTAGCAGAAGCAGAATACATGGTTTCAAGTCAAGAAGTATGTGAGGTGATCCAAACTAGAAAGATACTTGTTGGATTATTTGGTCAGATGATGGATCCTATTGTGATCTACAGTGATAATTAGAGTTGCATCAAGCTCTTAGAGAGTCCTATTGTTGACGATCGATCCAAGCATATAGATACCTAGTATCACCATTTATGGGACTGTATGCAGAGGTGGATAATGTTGCTTCAGTACATTCCGATAGAGGAGCAAGATGTTGACATTTTGACAAAGGCCTTTTCAAGAGGGAAGCTCAAGTTCCACAAGTGCAAGATAGGGATGGTTGATAATCCCTTTCTTAGGGATGGTTGATAATAGCGTTGAAAAATGAAACAAGAAATTCTCAATTTTGACAAAGGCCTTTTCAAGAGGGAAGCTCGAGTTCCACAACTACAAGATAGGGATGGTTGATAATCCCTTTCTTAGGGATGGTTGATAATAGCGTTGAAAAATGTAGCAAGAAATTCTCAATTTGATTTTGGCTTGATTAAATTGAGAAAATTTGAATTTCCACATCAACAGACAACTTGGATGCAGTTGACTGAGGTGACATAGCTCTTGTCATTCAGTTAGCTCAGTAAATTTGAGTTGGAGGAGTTAGAGTTCAATTAATTATGTCTGATTTATAATTTGTAGCAATCAAGGTCAATTATTTCAAGTTGTTTTTAAGTTAAACTAGTTCCAACTGTTGGAAGAACTAGTGGAAGGTTAGTTGTTCAATGGGGCTTTAGTCAAACTCAGCGATCATCTAGTTAATTGACCAATCAACCCAAAATAGCTAGTGCATGCATAGAATTCGAGTTCCCTATCTTTGGTGGATATTCCAAAGCAATGTAACATTAGTTGTACACTAGTCTTGAGTGTACAGGTGTTGCATGCAGTCTGATGCTCAACCTTGGGAATTGTGTAATACATTTTGGAGCAATTCCTAAATAATAGAGGCCTAATCTCTCAAGAAATTGCACAAGGAAATAGGGGCTCAAGCAAAGGCATATATTGACTAAGTCTGGGTCAGAGCTTCTTAGTGAGAAGACAGATAGGTTATGCACTTGCAAGTTGTGCTTAGTTGAGCAAAGAAACTGCAATACACCTCTATTCATCATGTTAATGCAAGCAAGCATTAGGGTTTTTAGTATATTTATTTCCCGAGAAAAAATATTGTGTTCATGTGTTATTTCTTATTGCATGTTTGAATTAATGTTTGTAGAGCAGTAGAGTAGGTTTGTGTCTTGTGATTTTGATTAAAACTTCATAAACGATTGCAAATCTACAAATAATTTCTACATAGATCAAATCTTTTGAGATGAAAATATATTAAGATGCAAAGAGATTTGATCCTATTAGTAGATCCAGAATTAAAATAAATCAACATTAGTTATAAAAAATTATTAAATAATTATTATTAATTAGTTATGATTTAAAAGAAATAATAAACTAATACAATTTTGCAATGAATTTTTTTTCAAAATAAGTGTTTAAGACACAACTATGCCATTGTTTTTATTTATTACACCAAAAGCGTGGTTTATATTGGAATTTGAATGGGAGAAATTTAATTTTTTATTAAATAGATTGACTGGATATAATATTAAAAGAATATTCTTTATCAAATGTAGAATGTAAACAATGATATAAAAAAAATTGAATAGGATTTTAGTTTCAAACCTAACCATATCAAATAAAATTTAATTATTTCTTATTTTGCCACCGGTTAAGTAGTGGCGTTGCCCTTTGTCTTATGTTACTGTTTCGATTATGATTTCACTTCAGCTGGTGCCACGTGTTTCGATGCCGACAGAAGCCTGTTTTGAAATTAAATTGTTTAGTTGCTCAAGACATTAAATATAATCACATAGATAACTAGCTGACATCTCCTTATTGATGTATGCAGCATTATTGTAAGAGACTTTGGAATGGAGTAAATTAAGGCCAAATTTTCCATGGTTATTGAATCAAGCCCTATTTTTGCTTTTAAATTGTTTTGAATCATTTCACAATAGGCGTTCTTTAAAGAGTTGTGTTCAATAATATTAATATTGCTATTTTTTAAATATAATAATAAAATTATTTTTCAAATTAGATATTTTAATTTAATGCTAATACAAGCAAATAGTATAATTTTAACATATGTACTTTTTAACATAAAGGTTAAGTACATAGTAACCTATATG
>APFE030383828.1:50031-83966 GCA_000404065.3 Pinus taeda
TATATCAATTACATTTAGTAATATAATTGTATTGATTTTAATAAAATAAATTCTTCATCTTACACAAAAAATTTTACTTGAGTCCAGCTAAAATGTCATCTAGGACCATATTGAATGCCATCAATTTATTGGCCATGGTTTTCCATGGGCATAGCTAATGAATGGATTGCTTCTCCGAAATCCTGAATCACAATAACGAAACAATGCCAACTATGCTTTTATGCCAACAACTTCATCTCCATATAGACTGCAAATTTGGTGTAATGAACCCACTTTGGCACTGACTAATAAGGTTACGAAATTGTTGATATATGAACTCTCAATTAATATAATTGACTATAAGGACTACAAACGAGTGAGTAATATCCATATTTTTATAGTAACCCTTTTAGATTTTCTTCTCAATAAGTGAGTAATATCGTTATTTTTAATAATATATTTTTTTGGATTTTTTTTTATTGTGTTTCTTTTCTATAGTTTAATATGATATTTACATTAATAAATAGAAAATAAAATCAATATTGGCCATAAATAAAATCTTCAGCTTCCATTTTAATATTACATCAACTTTTTGTAAAGAGATAAAATAATTGAAAAAGAAATACCTTTAAATATAAAAGAGATATGTAATACCTTCACTACTTTTAGAGCTGACATGCAAAAATAATATTATTGATATTATATTGTTATAGCTCCAAATCTCACTCTTGATATTTGTGATGCTGCACTCATGGCCTAGGGCAACCCCTCCTTCCAGACCTAGTCCTAATATTCAAAAAACAGTGTTTTACTCTCTATACGCGACATTGCCCTTAGCTAAACGCGTGTGTACACGGGTTTGTGTATACCCAACCCACGTATATGTCTTAAAACACTTAAAAAAAATTAAAACTCCTTAATTTCGGGCGGAGATCAAGGGTTTTGCCTATTGATTACCTATTAGTGCCCGTGGTCCAACTGTTCCCAATGAATTCCCAACTAAAAAACCACTTTGGGAGAAGTATAAAAGGCTTCAATGGGAAGGCCTAAAGGAGGAGAAGAGATAGAGAAAGATCACTCTGCTGAGATTATCCCTGATTAGGTCTGAAGATCCTTGTGCTTCTAGCACTTCCCCCATTACAGGAAACCCTTGTTTCCTTGTGCTATGATGTCTTTCCACTACTTGAAATATCTTGGAGTAAGTCATGGACGAAATTTGTTGAAGGCTTGAGACTAGACAAATCCGGAGGACAGTTCCGCTTGGAGCCTGCGAAAGGAAGCCTCAGGTGAAATCATTTCTTTCTGTACTTTAGTTATCTATAATAAAAGAAACACTTCTCTTGTTCCTGATATAAATCTTCTTCATGTTTATGATATCAATGTTATGATTCACATATAAATGGTTGTTTTAATTTTATAACTAACTACCTTTCAATATGTTATGAAAATGATTTCTTAATGATGCTTGGTCAATATACTGCTGTACTTTCTGGAATTGATTGTTTTGCAGGTTGAAGGACTAAAAGGAACTCCAAGAGGGTTTGGACCCTAGCTGGATCTTCCCAAACGAAGGACCCCTAGGTGCACCCCTCTTCACATAGTTTGTTTATATTAGCATCATGGCTATGTGGAATGTGTGTTTTTCTTTGTAGATAACCTCTGATCTGCTAGGATATCAACCTAAGACCCTAGGGGAATTTATCCCTTAACAGAATTGGTGACTCCGCTGGGGACAACAATATTGTTTTTCCTAGTTTGGGTTTGTTCAAGCTAATCAAGGCTTAGATTTTTATTTGCTTGCTGTCACTATGTAGTCTATTCCTGTAGGAACTTAAATTGTAAGTTTGATCAGTTTCTTTAGACTGTTATTGTTTTTACTTGTGATCTTTTATATATGTTGTTTTTCCAGTTTACAGAAGCATATATACGCATGTTTCCTTAAGTGAACCCGCGTATATGCAGGCTTCGGATGTAGGAGTTAAGCACGAGGGTTTTTCAAGATAAGAAAGAGAGATACCCCCTCTCCTACTTGTTGGATCTTACCTCAAGACTGTTCTGCCTGGCTTCTAACATGAGTTGGTAACCTTAGTTGCTTCTCTTAGGGATCTACATAAGTGGTTGCAGAGGGGAAACCCATGGCACCTGAGGTCAACGTTGTATCACTCTCAACGATACTACTGGAGGGCGCCCTTGTGAAGCTTGGGGGCTTGCACTGGCGCAGGCTGTAGTTAGGAGGTTAGTGTAACTTCCTCTATTACCTTCGCTGGTAGGAATGGGCCTTCATTATCCCAGAATATCTTCGGAAGGCCCCTTACTTCACTTTCCTTTATTTTGGTGTCCGGTCCTCATCACCAAGAGTGGAAATACTGGAAAGTTGTTTGACTGGCTGACATCTTTTAGGGAATTTTTAGTGTGTGCTCTGTACTCTTAGTAGGCCTAGCTTTCATTTTTTCTTGAGTCTTTAGTTAGATCTTAATAAAAAATTCAAAGTGGCTAACCGATCATCTAGACGTTCTCGAATACTTCGTGGTCTTTCACCACCAAGTTTAGAGCCTTCTCCTAGAAGGCGCAGAGGTAATACTGCTGGTGAATTTCATCCCGTGGCAGCTGACGCATCAGGGATTGATCCTCCTCTCGGGGACATTAGTGTTCAGCATAGGCCTGGTACTTCCGCAGAACTAGAGAGGAACACCCCAGTTCTTTCTCAAGTTCTTTTTCAATCGGAAGATAACATTGAGGTAGAAGAACTCCTAGAGTCGTTAGCAACATTGAATTCTCCCCTACCATCTAACTATCCAGAAGTATTACAATACGTTGGGACTCTGACGCACAGACCGTCAAGTCTAGGTCATATTACACACTTACCATCGATGGCCACTATTGGAAGCATGGCTTCTACCACAAGTGCTACAACTATGCAGACTCCAACATCAGTACAAGGGGGAGGAACTATTTCCATCCCTTCTGCATCTTTATTTTGGTCTTTTGCTAGCACATCCTTAGTTGGGTCTACTTCCATTCCTTCTACGAGTGGAAATTCCCAAGCCAATGCTTTTAGTTCTAGATTCTTCCCGTTTGGCACCCATTCACAGGGTATACAATCAGTTCCATTTAGTGCCTCAACATCCATGATGGGTGGGTCAACTTGATTTCAGGGTTTTCCTTTCGGAAGTGGTCATTTACCACATTCCAACCCGATAGGATCTATGCCTTTTTTTTCTACAAGACAAAGCAACAACCCTTTTCAGGGTTGGACTAACCCTGCAGTTAGTGGCATAGGAACTGGGAATCCGTTTTTCGACCAACAAGGGAATAGGATGTACTCCACAGTTAGTTTGTTTTGAAGTATTCCTCCCTTAGCTTCTACTTGGAATCCTTATCAGGGGTTATCGACTCCTTATAATCCTCTAGGAGGGAGCTTCGCCAGTTATGGAGGTTTTTCAGCTAGAGTTAGTCAAACTCTGAGTTTTGCTAGATCACAAGGTCCACCTTTTGGTTCAACTGGTTCTGCTGGTTACCTCGGGTAGCCTAATGCCTTTCAGAATTGAGGCCAATCTTTTCAGAACTTTGCGAGCTCCACCAAGTCTGGGTGGAATCCCCAGCGTCCTTCTAGGCTTCCTTTTTTGGCAACATTGAACTTGCCAGATCTCACAAAATTAACAAACGATCCAATAAAATACAATTCGGCCTGGCCTCCAGTCCCAACCAAACTCCCTTCAAACATTCCAAAGTTCGAGGGAACGGGCGGTGAAGATCTGAGCGACCATGTAACCACATTCCATTTGTGGTGCTCATCAAACTCCCTTATTGATGACTCGATTAGGTTGAGACTTTTTCAACGCACTTTGACTGGTAATGCGAACAAGTGGTATATAGAGTTGCTAGGGGGCAGTTTTACATCTTTCGCTAACTTAGCTAATATTTTCTTAAATCATTTCCAATTGCCCGTTTGTTATGACGCTGGAACCGAACTTCTGGCCAATTTTCATCAGGATATGACAACTCACATTTCTGATCACATTCAGGAATGGAGATGGAGAAAGAGGCTCATTAAAACTGAGATTCCTCCAGAATACCGTTTGGAATGGCTTTTGAAATCTTTACAACCTGAGATCTTTAAGGATGTCTCCCTGTCTGAAGTATATTCTGAGGAGAAAGCTATTTTTAGGTCCCAACAATTAGAATTGATTTATTCTCAGTCTGGGATTCTGCAAAAAATCTTGCCTGATGCTCTCGGGACTAAGGTTGATATAGCCAAGTCGAAGCCAGGTCCCCATGCGGATGGTATTGTTGGATCGGTAGACACAAATGCGGTGAACCTGTTGAACCAACTGCAGTAGTTGTCTTTACAAACTGCTCCTAATAACCAAGTCACATCGTCTAACCCTTCGTCTTCCCAACCCTTTTCTATTAATGTCATCCAATCTGCCAATCCCAAAGGAAATCAGAATTCCAATGGAAAAAAGAAAGGACGAGGTAAGAAAAAGAGTCAAGATGGGAAGACTAACGCAAATAAATCTGACAATAATGCTGGTGGTGGTAGAAATGAGTCTAGAAAGAAATTTAAGTTTCCTTGCAAGTTATGCAGTGGAGACCATTTAACTCATCTCCGCCCAAAGATTCAAGACGCTCAGCGCTTGTTAGGGCAACAAGGGACTTCTAGCTCTCAAGCTGTGTTAACCAACCCTTTTCCCCAAGGGTAGCAATTGCTCGCTGGCGTGAATACAAACCCTGGTACCTCTACTGGGGATAACCAGGAAGGGGAAAATCATCAAATTTTTTCATGATGGGTTCTAATGTCCATGTGGCCACTTGGTCACATGATTATGGTGAAGTGGAAACTTCCAAGGATAAAACTACGCCCGGAAATACCGACCTTCATATTAAGCGACCCCCTGTCGATACTATACCATGGATACCAAAAGGTTCGGCTAAACGCGTGACTATTAATCCAAAAGCTAGGGTCACCCAGAATTACTCCATTGTTGAGGATCTAGCTCAAAGTCCATGCGCTATATCCGCTTTAGAGGTTCTCCAGTCATGTCCAGCTCAACGAAGTGCTTTGCTTTCAGCAATAGGGGAAGTTGATCCAACTAACTCTTTAGTGCTCACTTTTGACATGTTAAATGTCAAAAAGCGACTCCCTCATCACATGGCTTTCCAAATAAAGTCTACATACCAAAAAATTAACATTTTTCATACCATTATTGATGAAGGAGCTTCTGCGTGCGTCATGTCGATGTCATGCTGGAAGGCTATTAGATCGCCTTCGACTGTTCCTTCACCTACTCTCCTGATTGTATTTGATGGGCATTCTCATAGACCACACGGGATTATCCCAACCTTTCCCATATGTGTTGGGGGGAAGGTCGTCAATATCGAAGTAGAAGTCATTGACGCCAACCTAGATTACAATCTCCTCTTAGGAAGGAATTGGGTATATGAAATGGATGCCATTGTTTCGACTTTGTTTCATGTTATTTGCTTTCCTCATGAAGGGAAAATTGTTAAGGTTGATCAGTTGGATTACTCTCCAACCGATCCTAAGGAAACTTCGGATTCTACGGTTCCTTTAGTAGATAACCCTCATCCCCCTACTGAGAATCTAGGAGTTGGGATGTATTCTTCATTGATGGGTACCTTTGATTTCCCCTCTCCTATTGATAGAATCAATGTGATTTCATCATCCAAGGGGTCTTCACGAGAAGAGTTCTTGCGAACTCATTATTTTTTAGACCCTTGGACCTTGCCTTCACCTATGACCACATTAGCTGAAGGACAAGTTGGTGGAATGGAATTCCCTATGTCTGCAGCAAAGCTTAGATATCAGTCTATCGTCAACTCTACAGACAACTAATCTACTCCTTTCTTTGAGGAGGAGCTAGATGGTGATGTGGCCCCAGCGTGGACCCTTGATTCTACCTCCACTATGGACTGCTTAGATACGGTTTTACCTTCTGAAGAAGCAATCCTAGAAGTGATGATCGGTGTAGATCGACCTTGGGAAGACTTACACCATCGTTCTTATTTTCTTCCTCCGTTGCAGGAAGTAGAATCTAAGTTCTCCAAGCTGTTTACTAGTGATGTTTATACGATATAAAATCCTTTGGCTCCAGCACACTTTCGTGCCAAGGGTAATATTTCGGTAATTTCAAAAACGATATCTATAAACATCTCTAGGAACCCTAACATGATCGAGAATCTCTTCATTGGAGTCGAATGTTCCCCTAAAGAAATTCAAGTTTACATCGACCTTTTTAAGGAATTTTGAGATGTATTCGCTTGGTCTTATGAAGATATGCCTGGCATCGATCCATCCATAGTTCAACATGAGATCAAGATGTATGAAAACACCAAACCGGTTCATCAAAAACTTCGCCCGGTTAATCCTAGGAAAGCAGCAGCTATTAAAGATGAAGTAGAGAAGCTGCTCAATCATATACCATGTTCCTCTTACCGATTGGGTTTCTAATCCAGTCCCTGTAGATAAAAGGCAAGGAACAATCTGAGTATGCATTGATTTTAGGGACCTAAACAAGGCCTCTCCCAAAGATAATTACCCCACGCCATTCATTGATCAGATTATTGATAAGTGTGCGGGTAATGAGGTTTTCTCCTTCATGGACATTTTTTCCGATTATAATCAAGTCTCTATCCATTCAGAAGATCAGCATAAGAAAAGTTTTATATGTCCCTGGGGTACCTTTGCATACAGAAAGATGCCTTTTGGTCTTAAAAATGTTGGAGCTACCTTCCAGCGGGCCATGTCATATGCTTTCCATGACATTAAACATATCATTGAAGCATACTTGGACAATCTAGCTGCTCGTTCTCAAAAGAGAACTAATCACCCTAGTCATCTTTGATTAGTTTTTAAGTGATGTCATTTTTACAAATCCGGTTGAATCCCAATAAATGCGTTTTCGCAGTTACATCTGGTCCATTATTAGGGTTCATTGTGTCAAATGAAGGGATTAGGGTTGATCCTTTCAAGGTAGAGGCAATAATTCAGTTGCCTCCACCATCCTCAATTCGGCAACTTCAAAGTCTTCAAGGGAAGGCTAATTTCTTAAGATAGTTTATAGCGAACTATGTTGAGATTACTAAAGGGTTTATGCGTTTGCTACGGAAAGGAGTTCCATTTGTATGGGACGACTTTTCCCAACGGTCGTTCGATGCCTTGAAAAAGGCATTAGTCTCTGCCTCGCTTTTGAGTCCACCGGTTTATGGTAGGGAATTCCTTTTATATCTCGCTATAGAAAAATCAATCATAGGTATGGTTCTTGTTCAGGAAGACGATGCTCTTACAGAGCATGTGATTTATTATTTGAGCCGTGGCTTGATAGCTCCTGAACTTCACTATTCTCCTGTTGAGAAGTTAGCCTTGGCGGCTGTCCATGCTGTTCAGCGGCTCCGTCATTATATCTTTCTACGCAAGACTTTTGTCTTAGAGGTGGTCAATCCATTTCAATTTGTCCTCAATAGGTGAGTGATTGGGGGCAAATATAATTGATGGATAGTCATTTTACAAGAATTTGATCTCGAGTTCTTGTCCGCCAAGTCTAAGAAATCCATGGTTTTTGCCATGTTAAGTTCTGAGCTGCCTTATGGAGAGGACACTATTTATGAGGAAAGTTTTCCCAATGAACACTTATTCCTCATCTCTTCACTCGACCCTTGGTATGGAGATATCATTGTCTATCTCCAGACTTTGAAGTTTCCCTCTACTTTCTCTAAAGATGAACGCTGAAAATTACGTCACCTGGCCAAGAATTATGTCATCATTGGTGATACATTATATCATCGAGGGGTTGATTTAATCCTTCAGCGTTGTTTAACCATAGAGGAAGCAGAGTTAGTGCTCAATGACTGCCATAGTGGAGCTTGTGGTGGTCATCTTTCAGGGATTGCTACAGCCCAGCGTATCTTGCGTGCTGGCTATTTTTGGTCGTCGCTCTTCAAGGATTGTGTTGAAGCGGTCAAACACTGTCACCCTTGTCAAATCTATACTCAGAAGATGCGCACACTTCTAGCTCCTCTTTTCCCTGTTGTCATTGTCTATCCTTTTACTAAGTGGGGTATTGATTTTACAACTTGTAATCCACCTTTAGCAGCGAATCACAAGTACATTATCATGGTCGTAGACTACTTCACCAAGTGGGTTGAGGCCATGCCCACTTATAAAAATGATAGTGAAACAACGACATTGTTCCTTTTTAATCAGATTATCTCAAGGTTCAGTATCCCGAGAGAGATTGTCATTGACCATGGAAGTCATTTCTAGAATCAACTAATGTTTGAATTGGCTCTCAAATTGGGTTTCCGGCAAGAAAATTTGTCTCCTTATTATCCTCAAGCCAATGGACAAGTCGAGGAAATGAACAAAACCCTTAAGACGATCCTGTAAAGGACGATCGACAAAAATCAGTCCAATTGGCATCTTATGTTGTATCCAACTCTTTGGGCATACCGAACCTCTATAAAGACTACTACAGGTTTTACATCTTTTCAGTTAGTTTATGGGATGGAGTCTATCATTCCTATTGAATGTGAAATTCCATCTCTTAAGTTAGCTGTTGAGCTCCTTCCAGAGACTTCTAGTCTCAAAGAGTGCCTCCTTCATTTGGAACATCTCGATGAGCAGCGATAAGATGCCGACACAATTAATGAGGCTCATAAGAAAAGGGTTAAAACTCAGTATGATAAAGTTTTCCATCCTTGAGTCTTTTCTGAAGGCGACCTTGTCTTGGTCTATGACCAAGATAAGGATGCCTTGGGGGCAAGCAAGTTCAAACCTACGTGGTACGGTCCCTTCATAATTAAACGATTTTTAGAAAAAATGGGCGTATGAGTTGTCGATTTTGATGGAAACAAGTTGGTAGAGCCCCGAAACGGGCTCTACCTCAAGAAGTACTTTGCTTAAGTAGCAGTTAGGCAATGGCTTCTTTGTACATTTTGTATATTTTTACATATCTCATTGAGAGTTTTTGATATCCACACTTTTGGTTTGTTGTGGTAGGTGTTAATGGATGACTTAGTCTATTTTAGATTCGCTGATAGTGCTAGTCGACACACTCGGAACCTTGCTTCCACAGCTTGGGTACCCTATTACCCATCTGGTCAGTTGATGGTGTCAAGGGGAGTATGCGTTGGTCCTGTGTCAAGTAATGTGGCTGAGTATACTACCGTCATTAATTTACTATCCGAAGCAATTTCTTATGAAATCAATTCGTTGGTAGTTTATCTTGATTCATAATTGATAGTATCACAATTGAATAACATTTATCGGGTAAGGGATCCATGTTTATATCGCTAGTATTTAAGGGTGAGGTTGTTCCAAAGATCATTTACTTACATTAATTATTTGCACATTCCAAGATCTCATAATTAGTTAGTTGATTCTATCACTAATCAAGCATTATACTGGCATATCAATCATTCATCACAATAAAAATAAACATCAAAAAGTCAAAAAAATATATATATTAATATATAATATATAAAACATCTCGATTATATATAGGTGTGTCCAAAATAATATACAAAATTGGGACTCAAATGCCCATAATCATGTCCAGTACATCTAATGCCCCGGCTCAGGATGAGCGGCTAAGTAGGCAACTATTGCATTGGCCACATGCCTAAGAGTGTGAACCCAGTCTCGTGGCATGCCAACCACATGACGTTGCATATCTATAGGGAGATCCTCTATGGCAGCCATTAGTACTCGATGGGTTAGTCTCACCAAGTGCCGCTGAACTGTGTGTAGAAGTCGCTCTGTATTTGCAGTCGCCTCTTCAACCCCTCGGCCGCGACGTCCATGCCATGGGAACCCATCTGGTCGCACCGGCCCAATATCTAGAACATGATCATCATATTAGTCATTTGAATCCTATAAAAAATATTTTTTCAAAATTCATTATTATATTTGAAAAATCACAAAAAAAAAAAAAATGCTTACCTATGTCGCCCCATGCTATGGTTGCTGGTAAGGCTAGATCGGGATCTCCTCAGAAGTCCAACCCAGCATAAGGGTAGTCATCTATGGCGATGATCTGCAGCTCCCACTAGGAGAAGAAGTCATTGTCAAATGTAGTTCGTGGGATGTCCCCACCTCCTAGACGTTTCATCAAGTGAATCCACCTACCCATTCGTGGATCTCGTGGGGTGCTGATTGAAACCGGTACTCTAGGATGAAGTGCAGGGACCCTCTCAAAGAAGAAAGAGCACAAAATGGTTCCATATCCAAAGTTTTTAGTCTTCCTTCTCTTGATAGAAGTAAGTTGGCTTTTCAGGCTGGCCAAAAGAGGAGTACACCAGTCAAATACAGTGGTGAGACAATCTACTGCCAAGCTCATGGCTAGCTGTGATGCCTGGTGCAAAGAATCTGATCTGTTCACTCTAGCTATAGTGAACAGGATTATCCTCAGTGATAAACTCTCAACATGTTTGATTTGAATTTGACTTCCAATCTTTTATGGATGTCCCAGACAATCTATATGTATGTAGTCCTCGATCGAGAGAGTACCTCATGACCTACCCCTGGAATGTACTACCTCTCCCCTCTGGGAAAGGCCTGTGATGAAATAAATATCTTCAACTTATATTCTGAGTGGCATCTGGTCAATCATAAACAAATCATCCTCGATGCTCCAGTAGTGAATGAGCATTTCAAGCACGTGAGTGTTTGCTTTCATGTTTGGAAATTTAAAGAAATTTAGCAAACCGCATCCCCGTAAGGCATCCAAAGCATTAAGATTGTTCATAACCTCATCACCCGCTGAGGTATGCTCTCTTTCTCACTAAGTGATTGGCATCCTCAAGAAAAAATGAATTTAGACCATTAGTTCTTTTGTTTGAAATGTTCACGGCATATACACGGGTCCATTTTACACGCAATCGCATGTAGGGCCTACCTATACGCGGGTTTCATATATCCAACCCGCGTATAAGCTGTGACAAAATTTTTGACAAAAATTCAATGGTAAAACTTAAATTAAAAATTCTAAAACTAGTCACAATTGAATGCAAGACAAGTTTAAGGGTTACCTGGTGATTTTGGAGGGATCTGAATAGTTGAATTTGGTGTATGGAAAAGTTTCCTCCTTTTGCTCCACTCCTTTGCTCTCAAAATCAAATGGTGAAAATGGTGAGTCCAAAAACTATTTTATAGGCTTTGAGATTGCAAATTTTTTTCAAAACTTGATTTTGTTTGGTCTCATGTAACTTTTAACTTGGGAGCTTGGAATGTTGAGAATGGTTTGATTTTCAGGACATTTTGGATGCTTTTTTGACAGTTTCGAGACGGTTCCATGACTGCTGTCCCATCATGGCAAGTATCATTTTGTCACTAGCATATAGGTTAGGGAAGCCATTTTTCCATTGCATCATGCATACTAGCCTCCATTTGTCGATACACTTGCCATAGGGTCGATCCCATCATGTTATGGTTATTAAACCACCTTCACTCACCAATTATTTAAATCATGACACGATGGTAGAGCCATCCTTTTCATAGGCATCATAGTTAGCACCTCACTGACATTTGTTTCCCATGCTACTTCGATCTGAGTAGGCTTGGGAGTCGTCTGTAGTCCAGCCATGACCTATGCGATGAAGACTCATTCCTCTTTACTTCATCATTTCATTCTGGCTTTATACCCTAGAGGCTCCTTTGTGTTGAGTTGCAGTACTGCATTGCATTTTGACTATTTTCACCTTTTGGCCTTGAGCCAACTTCACTTGGACTCATGTTTAAGCCAAATTTTGACCATGACAACTGCAAAATCAAACTTGCATGCCCTTTACTTCTGCAACTTGACACACCTTGACCCATGGAAGGAACACACCTTTGAGTGTCTTTGAGTAGTTTTCACCTCCCTGCATTGAGCATATGATTGTTTCAATCCCAGGAACTAGATCATCTGTTTCACCAACACTCGTTCTTTCCACTGTATTATAGCATTCTTTTATTCTTTTTCTAGCTTAAAGAAAAAGACAAAAAAATTATATATTCCAAAAAATAGCGGGAACGAGACAATATTTCCACTTATTGTTTGCAACTAGAGTTAGTTGTGTCTCCCTTGAACAAAGCACTCAAAGCAAAGTCTCCTCTGTTTGGGCGGGATTTAGTTCAACTTAGGTACGCCTTAACCTTGTTATTGAGTTAGTTCTCCCCCGATTGGTTATCTCTTCCAATCATATGGAGGGTTCATTCGTGCCTCCTATACGAAGAACTTATACAGAGTCATCATATGCTACCACATAGTCACATTGAGTCATGCTTTTGTTTAAGGGAAGTCAGCCTGAGTCAGCCTCTATATGGTTTCTCTTGACTCATTTTTCAGTTGGCCATCCCTGGTTGTCAGTTTATTGTCTATCATCACATCAGATATATTGGTCCTTTGCTTGTGCTGGTTTGAGAAGGTCCCCATTGACATCTTACTGGCGTGTCTTGTCCTTATCGACGATGACATCTTGCTCTGAGGACAGGCCTAGAACTGCACACTGGCTCTATTTTCACTATTGATAGGTCACCTTGCGCTCAACATCGATCAGTATCATGGGTCTTTGACTGAGTGGTTTGCCTTGTGTTCGACATCAACTTACATTATCACACATTGGGATTCGTGCAATACCTTGGTTTCCATTTGACCCTATTGGTGGATACCCCGCCTCTGTGTCAACTTTCATTATTGGTTGGTTCAGAGGGATTATGTCATGCGCTAGTCACATCTTGTGTACGCCGTAAACATGCTTCGGTCAGGTTACTACATCTTTTTTTCGTCCAATTCCATCCACATTATTGGCCTATGGGTTACATTTGCACTAGATTGATGAAGGATGCCTTAATGCCTTCCTTCTAGCAGATACTTCCCTATCGACTACGACTCATTGCTTTGGGGCAAAGATCTAGAGTCCATTTGGCAGTACCTTGTGTTTTGCAATCATTAGTGGCAGATCCTTCGCTATCAATAGTCGGAAATCATCATTGTCTCCTGATTGATAGATTCTTACAGGTGTTTGACTCCATCTCATCTATTCACACTTGTTAGATTGTACTAGGTACCTTGACACTCATTATCATTATTAGTGAGTAGTCTCACGTTTGTGAAGGGTATACATCAATGACCGGTAATCAAATGATTTCTCACATGGTCAAATTCAAATCATTTATTCCCATGGTGTAGAAATTTACCACTGCGGTCGGTGAGAACCTCAGGTTGCATCAACATTCATTGGTTCACTTGACAGTTATTCCTATTGCTGCTAGTTGATACCACTCTACCTTATATGTTGTAGTCATTCATGGCGACATTCTATATGCTGGCACCTAAGTTTGCAGTGTAGTACCATCTTACTCCATCATGTTCATTTGGTAGTTTTTGGGATCAATCTGTGATGTAAGTGATCTACTTCATCCTTCAACATCATTGACATTCTTATATGTGATATTTAGACATGTACTTGTTCAATCATGATCAGATGATCCATTATGTACTTTCCAGTGTTTATACTTGTATACTTAGTGGATCCACTTGTACTTGATATGCAGACATGTTTTACTTTCTTTGAGCATGGGTATGCCCGCCTCAGACAATGTTTCTTTCTGATCTCATTTTGTGGCTTGGCAGGTTGAACTTTGGTGAAGTCCTTCTCAGTTTTTGACAGATTTCCTTTCCATGTACTTGCTTAATACATTTCAACCATCATGTACCCCTTCTGACCTCATATATTAGGGGGAATCTGTTATAGCTCCAAATCTCACTCTTGATGTTTGTGATTCTGCACTCATGGCCTAGGGCAACCCCTCCTTCTAGGCTTGGTCCAAATATTGAAAAAACAGTGTTTTATTCCCTATACGAGACATTGCCCTGAGATAAACGCGTGTGTACGCAGGTCCGTGTATACCCAACCCACATATATGTCTTAAAACACTTAAAAAAATTAAAACTCCTTAATTTCGGGCAGAGATCATGGGTTTTACTTGTTGATTACCTATTAGTGCTCATGGCCTAACTGTTCCCAACGAATTCCCTACTAAAAAACTACTTTGGGAGAAGTATAAAAGGTTTCAATGGGAAGGCTTAAAAGAGGAGAAGAGATAGAGAAATATCACTCTGCTGAGATTATCCCTGACCAGGTCTGAAGATCCTTGTGCTTTCAGGACTTCCCCCATTACAAGAAACCCTTGTTTCCTTATGCTACAATGTCTTTCCACTACTTGAGATATCTTGGAGAAGGTCATGGAAGGAATTTGTTGAAGGCTTGATACTAGACGAATCCAGAGGACGGTTCCGCTTGGACCCTGCGAAAGGAAGAGTCAGGTGAAATCATTCATTTCTGTACTTTAGTTATCTATAATAAAATAAACACTTTTCTTGTTCTTGATATAAATCTTCTTCATGTTTATGATATCAATGTTATGATTCACATATGAATGGTTATTTTAATTGTATAACTAACTACCTTTCAATATGCTATGAAGATGATTTCTTAATGATGCTTGGTCAATATACTACTGTACTTTCTAGAATTGATTGTTTTGCAGGTTGAAGGACTAAAAGGAACTCCAAGAGGGTTTGGACCCTAGCTGGATCTTCCCAAACAAAGGACCCCTAGGTGCACCCCTCTTCACGTAGTTTGTTTATATTAGCATCATGGCTGTGTAGAATGTGTGTTTTTCTTTGTAGATAACCTTCGATCTGCTAGGGTATCAACCCAAGACCCTAAGGGAATTTATCCCCTAACATATATGATGTGTAATTTATTTTATTAAAATAAATATATATTAATAAAAAAAATTATTGCCTAACAATAAATAAAATATTCTAATGAATAACATAAAATGTTCAATATGGGTTATATATGTGTGTGTGCGCATGTGTGTGTGTTATTTTAATTTGAGGAAGATTTATAATTCCTTCCATGTTTAATATGAAGTTAACATATAATATTTTAAAATAATAATAACGAAAAGAATCCAAATATGAAGGAGAATATATTAACATTTTAATGTGGAGAATGTGAATTATAAATAAAATATTTAGATGTCAAATGTATATTATATAAAAGGAGTGAAAATTGAAAGAATAAAAATAAAAATAAATAAATAATTCTTCTAATAAAATCATTTTATATTGAAGTTGTTCACTTTTTAAATTGGTGAGGGTCTATCCTTTTCATCTCCTTTTGACAGTTTTCCCATTAAGTGACATTTGTTCAAAATTTTACACCAAATTTGGGTTTGACGAGGTGAGTACTTTTAGAAAATATTGGTTGGTGGTTTCGTGAAGGAAGAATTTTGTAGTTGACATTTTAATGAATCCTCATTCACTTTCCATCTGGAGTAATAATGTGTGTACCTTTTCAAATCACGTCCATGTCCAGTGGCACCACCACACAACCAATAAAAGGGTTATCCGCATACGCATCTCACCAAGTTGTAGCCACCATCTTTATGCACATTCTTCCCACACTTGGGGCAGGACTTGGTATTAGCTACAATCCAATTTAAAATCTCAAACTCGTCCGGAAATTTCATTTATTTTCCTAAAGGCCCCAAGTCATGCGAGAACAAGGAGATTGTGGTTAAGCCAATAAATTGAAGCAAAATTTATGCCCACAACTACACTATAGTTCACAATAAATATTACTTCAACTCAAACTTTATTTCCACAATTGAGAACACTAGGGCACCATTTCACTTTGTCGTTGCGATCGATATAGAACTCAAATAGGAAGTGATCGAAACATTGGGACGCTTCAGGATCATTTGCAGTGACTAGCTTTCTTATAATGTCTTCATCACATATGATATTACAATAAGGAGCCATGCACTTAATCTACTTGCTTTGTACCTCGCTTATCTTATTAAAAAGTATTGTGTCCAATAGACATTGCAAAATGTGTGACCACAATCCATCATTGTGGTGTCCCCCTCCTTCAAATCTTCCTTGAAACAGATAGTGCAGGTGGTAACTACAGAATATGTGGATTTTGGTCTAATGGCAACACCTGCTTGTGAAAGCAACTAGTTAATTCCTCTTTCGGGAACTGCATCAAGTAATCTTTCAAAATCCCAATGATAGTGGATGAATATTGCACGAGCATGTTGTTGCTTTAGATCAAATATATCTATCACCTTATGTAGAACCTCTCTTTGTGCTCGCAATAAAGATTCTTGTGTGATGAGTTGGATGGCCTATGCAGGGACAGGCATGGAGGTGGGAATAACTTCGTTATAGTGCTCGCTTCCTTTAGTTTCCTCATTCAATCTCATCAAATCCTCATTATTTCTTATCGTCGAGTCCACCATGCCAATTCCTTAATGTTGATCCTGTTAGATTATGCATTTACGACGAGCCGAGAAAGATAAAAGAGTTAAATTGACCAGTTCTTGATATATATCAAAATATGGGTGTGCTCTTTTTCAAGAAAAGGAAAGAGGTTAATCTGAAAAGTTGGAAATAAAAGGAAAGAGCATGACTCGATTTGATCAGAAGTGGGCACATCTCTGTAATTTATAGTCATAACTGTAACTGTAATTTATAGTTTTAGTTACAAAAATTTATTTTGAGGATTTTAATTCATTAAAATAAAAATAAAAAGTACACGACTAGAATAGCAAAATTAATGAATCAAAAATTAATTTTACTTTAAATAATAAAAAAATCCACCCATTTGTTTTTGAATTACTGGTATGTTTTTCTGGAACATGGGAACGTTGGGAACTTGGGTACGCTAGAACGGCTAGAAGTTTCCCCAAAAAGGAACTTGGGTTTTTCATGTATTTATCATTTTTCATGTAGAGGGGTCCATTGAAAGTATGCAACCTTGGTACTCATTGGATGAGGAACTAAATTTTGCATCCAACGAGTACTCTCACTCGAAATTTGATTAAAACCTTAAGAAAATAAGTTGAAAATACGAGTTGAAAAAGTAGTTCTATTATTTTATTATTTTTTAATCTTTTTACTTTTTCACTCCAGAAATGGTGAATCATCTCCCATGGTTGACATCATCATCTTGAATCCTATTGGTTCTTATAAAGTTTATTTTGGTTGTACATTTTTCTTAGGAGAAACATTTTAGACGTCAAAATTTCCCTAATGGTTCATTACAATGAACAGTAGAAATATTTTTCCCTAAAATCAAAAGGACAAACCCTTCTAGATCAGGCAACAAGTCCATGGTGCGACTCATACTTTTCCTTCAACATGCATGATATATCCCTTGTAGAACTTAGGGTTGTAAAGTAACTTGGTATAGTAGATGAAAAAGGAAACGAATGTTTCCAGTAGCCTTGAGAAACCCTAGTAGCGAGAGGATGGGTTGGAGTTTGAAGAACCCACCTGTAAATTACTGAATTGAAAAACCTAGGTTAACGAAAAACAGACCAGAGAAATGAAGAACTAGAACCCAAGTCACCTATACTTTAGCCATTAAGTAATCAAGGAGGAATTCATCACTTGTGTGGGTTAAATGGTTGAATACTATAGGAAAGGAGAATCCACAGTCCATAAAAGAAATGCAATTAGTAAACAAGGTAAAGCCATAACAGCACACAAAACTCAACAATGAAAAATAGATCATGGTTACCAAATACGAAATGTGCCGAACTTGGTGGATAACTTCTATAAAATAAATTGAATGGGTTGTAAATTCCATGTCTAGAGAGCAAGAGCAGCCTCATCGCTGAAAATATACCTGAAGCTACGTTTATGGAAACTTGTTGTAATTGAGGACTAAAAAAGGTCATTCCCTGAAACGTTTTCACATTGAGCCTCCCATGAAACCCTAACAACACTAGAGTTGTAGAGCTGCTGTGGGAAAGCACAATAATGGTGAGTGGAGGACCGACTAATGGGGAAATCAGTTACCTCAACCACCCTAAAGTAATCTCTAGCATCCACGTCCATCCTTCCAAATCGATGATCTGGCTCTCAGCACACAAACCTAGCATTGGATTCAAGAGGATTTTCCATAACTCTTTTATGACATGTCTTCGTATTAGAATGGTACTGGTGCAGATCGTATTAGTGTTCTAGGAATATAACTTATATCAATCTTATAATATATAAAACCATTGAAAAACGATTCTCGTAAGAATTCGAAATTGAAATGTAATTCTTTCACCTATTAACTATGCAATGAAATATATATAATATATATATATATATATATATATATAATATATATATATATATATATATATATATATATATATATACACATATATACATATATATACAGATATATATATAATATATATTATTATATATAATATACATTATATCTATATATGTATATATGTATATTAATATATGTATAGTATATATGTATATGTATATGTTATATGTATATTGTATATATATATTATATATATATAATATATATATATATATATATATATATATATATATATATATATATATATATATGGGTGAATGTGAATCAAGGAGTACAAAGAATTAATTATCGCAACTTCACCATGGTGGTAGGATCAATTGATACTGTGTAAGTAACATAAGATCTGGAAAAATTTAATCCTTGTTTATGTAATTATTGGTAATTATAAAGGAAAAAAAAATAGTGTTGGTGTGTGTACATTACAAGTGGTATCAAAGTAACTTGGTTTCAACATTGCGACCTGAATGGGCAATATAAAATAACATCACATTTTTTGTTACACACAGGGGAGAAAAATATGCGAAGAGGAACAATAACTTCTCCATCAAGGAGGATGAAAATAGGACTGGAATCTACACCATTTACAAAAGCCAATTTGGAGGTGTAGGTTTAGCTAGCAGAAGGAACTCGCAGTGGTACAGATACTATGCTATTGGAGATATTTCAGCAACTTCACGCTGAAATGGCCAATCTGAGGGAAAATAATGAGAGATTATGGTTGGAGCAGGAAATAATTCTGAAGAGGCTTTCAGATAAATAGAACCATCGACATCCAATCCCTAGTTTAGGTGATGGAGTCTTAGGGATGAACACCAGAGGTAAGCAGAGGAATTCGAAATGGAAGGAGGTTGAATAACTCATGAAGAAGGATCAGAAAATGTATCAAGAGGCAAGGAAAATAAAAGGTAGAAAATTGAACTGCAAGGAGAATTTAAAAATACTAAACCACCCATATTTGATGGGGAAAAAGAAGAAGTTGTTGATTCCTAACTAATAAATATGAATAAATACTTTCAAATTTATGAATATAAGGATAATTTAAAGGCTAGGTTGGCAATTTTTCAATTACAAGGAAAAGCTACCCTATGGTGGGAAGAAGTTAAAATGGTACAGGGTGTGGATGAGTAAGATGCCTCTTGGGACAATTTTCAAAAACTCTTCAAGGATAAATATCTAACTAAGCAATTTTATGATGAAAAAACTAAAGAGTTCCATGATTTGTGACTGGGGAAACACTATATGGATGATTTTATCTCTAAGTTTACCTCCCTATTAAGATACATACCTTATATTTGAGAGGAGAAGGCGAAAGTACAATGCTTTCTTAGCAGTTTTCCAGTTTTCATGAAAGAAAGAATAGAATTTGACAATCCTAAATCTATGCATGAAGCTATTCGAAAAGCTAGAATCTGCTATCAGCGGATGAAGTAGAAAGAAGAAAATAGTAAAAATTGGACCAATAAGAAGGGGCAAAAAATTTTATCAAATTTTAAAAATACAAAAATCACCAGCTTCCAGGAATATGCAAAAGAAGCATCATAATGGATTTTTGGGAAAAGACCAAGTAAAATCTAGACTGCCAATGAGAATCGAGTAACTGAGGCATCTAATAAACCTAAGGCCATCTAGTAGCATAAACCACCATTGGAGTGTTGGGGTTGTGGGGAACCCCATTACTACAAAAAATTCCTACATCGTACCAAGGTGAGATAGGTGTCAACTATTAAAGAAGCTTCCACTATTAGGGAGCTGGCAAGGAGTATTCCACGGATAAATGTAGCTCAAGAGGACAATCACGTAGAATACAAGCCTACTATGGTGGAATTCGAAGATAAAATAACTAACCATCCTGTATCCATTTTGATAGATCCATGAGTGATTTTGAGTTATATTAGCCCAAAAGTAGTTAAGATGTGTCACTTAACCTCCTTGGTTAGTTCATTTGGCTACCAGAGCCAAACGCAGGGTGACAACTAAGGTAGGAAATTGTCCATTAGAATTAACAAGACAACAAGTGATTACAAACCTGAACATGTTGCTTTTAGGATCCTATTATATACTCATTGGTATGGATTGGTTAGAGCAGCATTAGTCAATGGTTAATTGTAAGGACAAAACTATTAGCTATATCTTGGAAGAGGGTGTAAGACAAGAAATCTAGGGAATTAAGAGAGCCCTTAAGTTACGACCTAACACTACTAACCAATTAAGTAAATTCATTCAGAAGGGTTGTCGAGTGTATGATATTCAAGTAGGTTACACTAATACTAAGGAAAATTCAGCTTCCTTGGAAAACATACTTGTTATTCAAGAATCTGTGGATGTGTTTCCTAAGGAAATATCAAGCTTGCCACCGAAAAGGGATATTGATTTTACCATAGAGTTAATTCTAGGGGGCGCCCGAGTGTCAAAAGCCCCTTACCGAATGAGTATACCTGAACTCAAGATGCAACTACAAGAACTATTAGATAAAGGCTCTATATGCTCAAGTGTATCACCCTGGGGAGCTCTCGTACTTTTTGTGAAAAATAAAGATGGTATGCTGCGATTGTGCATTGATTACCGACAACTTAATAAACTCACTATCAAGAATAAATATCCTTTGCCAAGGATAGATGATTTATTTGATTAGGTTAAGGGAGCCACCATATTCTCTAAGATTGATTTATGATCTGGTTACCACCAAATCAGAATAAAAGACGAGGATATCTATGAAACCTCATTTAGGACGTGCTATGGACACTATGAGTTCATTGTTTTACCATTCTGACTAACCAATGCACCAACAACTTTTATGTGCTTGATAAATGGTATTTTCCATCCTTATTTGGAAAATAAAAAATAAAAAAATTGATATTTATTGATGATATTCTAATTAAATTACTCCAAAATTTTGGAGGAACATAAAGAACATCTTTGTATAGTGCTAAAAACCTTACGAAAAAATAGTTATATGCTAAATTTAGCAAATGCGATTTCTACAAAGATCAAATTCAATACCTTGGGCATATTAATTCCTCAGAGGGAATAGCAGTGGATCCCAAGAAGCTTAGAACTATTATGGAGTGGGTGGTACCCAAGACTATATCTGATATTAGATATTTTATGGGATTGGTAGGATATTACCAATGATTCATAAAGGGGTTTTCCAAAATTTCTTATCCTATTACATCCCTACAGAAGAAGGGAAATATTTTCACTGGACAACTAAATGTCAGCGCAGTTTTGAGCTTTTAAAGAAATCACTAACCACAACCCCTGTATTAAAAGTATATGATCCTGAGAAAGCATTTGTAGTATGCATAGACGCTTGCCAAGAACAGAGGTATTTTGAATTGATTGTGGTAGTACATGGTTTGAAAGTATGTCGGCATTATTTATTGGGAAAAGAATCCTCCTAATGATAGACCACAATAATTTAAGAAGTTTCTTTAAACAACCCAATTTGAACGCAAGGCAAGCAAGGTGGATTGGGTTCCTAAGTGAATTTGATTTCGACATCAAGTATTTGCAGGGAAAATAAACCGTGTGGTCAATGCCTTGAGTAGGACACAACATCAATTTTATGAAATATTATACAGTGAGGTCAAAATTATTTTTTCCAGTCAGATCAAAGAAGCTACTAGAATATACCCTAAATATAATTTTGTGTGGTAGCAAGATAAGAAAGTATAGGGTACCGAAAAACCAACTGAGTATGGAATAAACAAATACCAGTTGTTAACCTTTAGAGGAAGAATCGATGTACCAAATCAGAAGGAAATCAAGGAATATATGTTACATGAATTCCATAGGAATCCATACATGGCCCATCCAAGCTATTAGAAGTTATTTTATGCAATTAAAAAATGTTAATTTTGGCATGGTATGAGAAGAGATATCATGGAGTATTTAGCTAAGTGTTTAGAGTGTTAGCAGATTAAAGCAAAACATCAGCACTCAGCTAGTCTGCTCCACTGCTTCCTATTCCTGAGTGGAAATGGGACACAATTACACTAGATTTTATAATAGCTCCCCAGGTCAAAGAGACAAAATGACTCGATTATGGTGCTGGTGGACAAGTTGAGATAAATAACTCATTTCATTCTTTTCAAATCCACTTATAAAACTGTAGAGATTGCAGATATATTTATGAAAGCAAATTTTAAATTGCATGGTATACCTAGAACAGTAACATCAGACAAGGATGTCAAATTCACTTCTATCTTTTGGAAAGCCTTACTTTCAAGTTTAGGAATTCAAATCCAGTTTAGTATTGCATATCACCCACAATTCGACGGGCAAACTAAATGAGTGAATCATGTCTTAGAAGACATGTTAAGAATGTATGTGATGCATGAACCAACTAAGTGGGAAGAGTACCTTCACTTAGTTGAGTTTGCATAAAATAACAACTAACTAACTGGAGCATTCCTGAGAATAGGTTAATCCAGGGACTAGATATGTTAATCCAAATGAAGAAAACAATTAAGAAAGTATGACATAATTTAAAGGTTGTGTAGGATAGACAAAAGGCCTACAATGATAAGAAAAGGACATATAGAGATTTTCTTGTTGGTGACCATTTTTATGTCATAGTGAAACCCAAAAGGAGCACCTTGAGATGGGGAGGTTGTGCAAAAATATCTCCTTGTTATTGTAGTCCTTTCCAAATCTTGGAAAGGATAGGCCTAGTAGTTTATCATCTTGTGCTACCTGGGAATATATGAGTCCATAATGTAGGTTTTAACCCCGTACATAAATTACCTGCATATGAATTCTAAAACACAGAAAATAAAAAATGTGAGAGCATAACATATAAAACACATATACACAGAGATTTTCCCCTAGATTCCAAAACCGGGACTACCAGCTTGATTTTTCATTATGTTACTTTCAATGTTACAATACATATTTATACATGTCAAAGCATCCAATACCATGGACCGAAAACCATCGCATCCAAAACCATGGACCGAAAACCATCGCGCCAAAAACCATATGTGAAAAATCATGCATAAAACCATAGGTAGGTTCGCCCATCTTAATATAGGGTCCAAAAACAAAAAAATTTGGGGTGTTTCTCTAGACCCCATAGAATGGGGTTACCTGCACCCCTCAAACCCCCTGTGACTCCCCCCACTACACAATCGGTTCAACGAAAGGCAGGCTCCACCCCCCTTTTAACCCCCCGGTTAACTACGTGCGCTAGTCGTGGAAATAATATAACACAACCCAACATTCTCTCACTTGTTTTTTTCTTTCCATAGGGGGCCACAAGAGAGCTTAGTCATTTATCCATCCTTGTAACGCCCATTGTTTCTCTACACCAAGAGAACTTCTTAGAGCTCACAAATTTTGTCAATGCATCTGCAGTATTCTTCAAAGTGTCCACCTTTACCAGCGACACCTTTTTGTCTTCTATCATATCCCTAACAAAGTGATACTGAACATCAATGTGCTTTGTCTTTGAATGATATGCAGGGTTCTTTGACAAGAAAATTGCACTTTGGCTGTCACAGTCTATCCTTATAGCTCCCTGTACTAACCCCATACTTGAACATAATCTTTGCAACCAAACTACTTCCTTGCTTGCATGAGTGGCTGCCATGTATTCTACCTCTATAGTTGATAGTGCCACTACAGATTTTTTCTTACTCATCCAACTGACTGCAGCTCCAAATAGGTTAAACACATACCCACTTGTAGATATTCTCTGGTCTAGATCTCCAACCCAGTCTACATCAACAAAGCCACGAATATCCAACACTCTGTCCAATCCTAGTCTTCCTTGGTAGCACAAACCATAATCATTAGTGCCATGCAAATACATGAAAACCCGCTTCATTGCTGTCTAGTGCTCCTTCCTTGGTTCTGATATTAACCTGCTCACTACTCCCATTGCATGTGCGATGTCTAGTCCAGTACAAACCATCGCATACATCAGGCTATCGGCTACACTTGCATATGGAACACGGGACATGTTCTCTTCCTCTTCTTGTGTCATGGGACACTGTTCAGTAGATAAATTTACACCTATAGGAATAGGAACCTTCACCGATTTACGATCCTGCATATTAAACCTCTGCAATATTGTCTCGACATACTTCCTCTGGTTTAACTAGAGCTTCCTCTTTGTCCAATCTCTTTTAACTTCCATGCCCATAATATAGTTTGCAGCACCAAGATATTTCATGTCGAATTTGGAGGACAAATGGGTCTTCAAATCCTGGATAATTTCTTTGTCATTTCCAACCAGCAACATATCATCCACATATAAGACCAGATAAATAGCACAATCACCAGTTAATTTAAAATACACACAGTGATCTACTTTGCTTCTAGTGAAGCCAAGTCCCCGTATAAATGTATCAAATTTCCGATACCACATCCTTAGTGACTGTATTAACCCATACAAAGACTTCTTTAACTTGCATACCAGTTCTTTCTTACCCTTCACCACAAAACCTTCAGGTTGGTTCATGTAGATCTCCTCTTCTAGATCCGCGTGAAGAAACGTTTCCTTCACATCCATCTATTCTACCTCAAAATCAATAGTAGCAGCAACAGATAAAAGTAATCTAATAGAAGTTACTTTGGCAATAGGAGAAAAAATATCACCAAAATCAATTCCCGGCACTTGGGAATAACCTTTTGTTACCAACGGAGCTTTTTATTTCTCCACCTTTCCTTCTGCATTTGTCTTCTTCTTGAACACCAATTTGCTACCAATGGATTTCCTTCCAGCCAACAAATCCACTAGATCCCAAGCCTCATTTTTGTGCAAAGATGCCATTTCATCAACCATTCCTTCTTTCCAAAGTTTTCCATCCTCTGAATCTATTGCTTCCTTCACAGTTCTGCAATCAACATCAGTAATAAATAAAGCAAAATTTGAACAGAAAGTAGATGGACTATACCTTTCTTGTTGCCTTCTTTCTCGAACTGATCTTCTCACACCCAGAGTTTGTGGCTCTTCATATTCTGATTCCTCCTCTGCTGTAGAGTCTGATTCTTCCTCCTTTAGCTCAAACTCTATCTTCTTAGGTTCCTTTGGTTGGACTTCATATTTAATAACATATTTCACCTCTCTAAACACCACATCTCGGTTGTACACAACCTTCCTTGTTACTATGCTCCAAAGCTTATAACCCTTTAAACCATCCTTATACCTAATAAAGATGCACTTTTCAGATTTACTATCCAACTTGGTTCATTTATCCATTGCAACATGTACATATGCATCACATCTAAATACGCTCAGATGTGAAAGAGAGGGTTTCTTAGCAGTCCATACCTCTTGTGGAGTCGTATCCTCCAATGCTGATGAAGGTGATCTGTTGACCAGGTAACATGCTGTCTCCACTGCCTCTGCCCAGAATTCTTGTCCTAACCTGACACTACTGAGCATGCTTCTTGCCCTTTCCATCAATGTCTTGTTCATTCTTTCTACAACTCCATTTTGCTGAGGTGTATATGGAGTAATATTCTGCCATGCTATACCACACTTCTTACAAAATTCTTCAAATTCCTTACTGCAAAACTCTCCACCGTTATCTGTCCTCAAAACCTTTATCTTCTTCTCTGTCTGTTTTTCCACTAGATCCTTAAATTATTTAAACCTATCAAAGACTTCATATTTCTTCTTAAGGAAATATATCCATGTATTCCTTGAGAAGTCATCTATAAATGATACATAGTACATAGACTTACCCAGTGATAGAACTTCACCTGTCCAAACACATCATTGTGCACAAGTTCTAATATCTATTTCACCCTCTTACCACCAGAGGGGAAACTCACCTGATTCTGCTTCCCATATACACAATTTTCACAAAAATTAAAATCCAGAGAGCTATTACTCATACCTTCTATCATACCTTTACCATGAAGTATTCGAAGGCCCTTCTCTCCAATATGCCCAAGCCATTGATGCCACAGCATGGCCTTCTCTCCAAAGACCACTAGATTTTCTGGTCCACTTTCAGGAACCATGGAATTGTTGCACCCATCAACAAAAGTGCTACCTTATAGCTTGTACAGAGTTCCAATTCGAACTCCTTGCATCAATACCAGTGCCCCCCGAACCATCTTACAAGTATCCTTCTCGAACACTGTTTTTCGACCTGCATCATCCAACTTTCTTATAGAAATCAGATTTCTTGCTAATGCAGGAATATGTAGAACACCCGGAAGTGTTCTAACCCTTCCACCTTGCAACTTCAACTTTAATTTTCCGTGACCAACGATTCTAGCCTTCCTGTCATCCCCCAAGAAGACATCACCACCATCATATTTCTCATAATCGCAGAACCACTCTCTATGGGGAGTGAAGTGAAAAGGATGCACCTGAGTCAATCAACCATGCCTCATGATGTACATGTGTACTTGAAGAAGCCAAGTACACATCCCCACCTTCATCTGAGGTGGTTTTCACCTCTGCAGAAGGAGCATCATTAGATCCCTTTCCTTTATCAGGAGCTTTAGATTTACAGTCCCTTTTGTAATGCCCTTTCTTTCTGCATTTCCATCACACCATCTTTATAGGTTTTCCTGAAGATTTAGATCTCCCTCTATTTCTATTCTGGGACCGTCCTCATACAGACAAGGCATTACCATTTTGGATCTCCATATTTTCCTGTCTCATCTCCTCTGTCAGCAAGGATGAGACTATTTCATCAAACTAACCCACAAATCTGGTAGACAACAAAATAAACTGATGCACTTATCTTCATCTGAAATTTTAATATAAATAGAGAATAACTGACTTACCATAGTATTAAATGCATTTATATTCTCTGTCACCGAGTCTCCATGTTTCATCCTTAGGTTATACAACTTTTCCCATAGGAACAGTTTATTCACTAGAGACTTAGATTGGTACAAAATCCCTAACTTGTTCCAGAAAGTCTTAGCCGTAGGTTCCCCTGATACATTCAACAATACTAAATCTAAGACACATAATCATATTTTTCTCTTTGCCTTCTGATCTAACTTCTTCCATTCTTCATCAAACATTGTCGTTGGTTTAGTACCCGGATCTACCATGATCCACTGATATTTATCCACCAACAAATCCTCCATCTTGAGTTTCCACAACTCAAAACTCTGACCATTAAATTTCTCGATCTCTATCTTTCCACTGCTCGACATATTCTTTCACCACCAGAATACATCTCGTAGATCTCCCACTGAACAGGGTCTACCACAAGCCCAAGCGAAACCCCTCAGCAACAAAGGCATCCCATTGAAGTCAAAACAACTTTGATACCAAATGTAGATTTTAACCCTATACAGAAATTACCTGCATATGAATTCTAAAACACAGAAAATAAAAAATACGAGAGCATAACATATAAAACACATATACACAAAGATTTTCCCCTTGGATCCCAACACCAGGACTACTAGCTTGATTTTTCATTATGTTCCTTTCAATGTTACAATGCATATTTATACATGCCAAAGCATCCAATACCATGGACCGAAAACCATTGCGTCCAAAACCATGGACTAAAAACCATCACGTCCAAAACCATGTGCAAAAAATCATGCAAAAAACCATAGATGGGTCCGTCCAACCTAATATAGGGTCCAAAAACAAAATTTTCTGGGGCACTGCCTTAGACCCCATAGAGTGGGCTTACCTACACCCCTTAAACCCCATGTGACTCTCCCCGCTACACAATCTACGCAACGAAGGGGGGGCTCCACCCCCTTCTAACCCCCCAGTTAACTACATGGGCTAGTCATGGAAAGAATATAACACAACCCAACACATTATGTGTTTCATGTCTCATTATTAAAAAAATATGTGTATGACTCCAGACATATCATTAATTGGCAAGATGTATAGGTAAAGTGTGCATTAACAATATTTTTTTTATATATACATGTGTACATTTAATTTGTATTTCTCTTCCTATTTTAAATGTGTTAAGAATGATTAATGACTCGTACATGGTTGATGTATAGGTTGAGCTGGATGAAGAGTTTCTGGTAGAACCTCTGTGTATTTTAGAAAGGATAGAAATAACTTTGCGGAGATGGTCTATCACCCAAGTTAAAGTGCAATGGAAGCACTTTAGCCTTGAGGAGGCTACTTGGGAAGATGAAAACTTTGTATGACAAGTTTATCCTAGTTTGTTCTAAGATCAAGTATACTCCGACGATGATGTTACACATAAGGGGGGGATATGTAACACTGCAAGATACATAATTTAAATAGTTAAATTTCTGCTAGTTATTTTATTTTAGTTTGGACAACTTTAAAGTTAGTAGAAGAATTGAATGAAATTTTATATATTTAATATATTTGAAAGGAACTAAAATATTGTGAATGGTGTATGTTTAAATCTAGAAAAATAAAACTCATGGAAGAACCACAAAACTTCTCAACTTCCAAATGGTTGGAAAAACACTTATTTCTCATACCTCTCCAATATTTAAAAGAAATCTGAGAAGAGAGGAGTCTCTCTGTTTAGTTTGGATGATTATCCTAAGAGAAAAGTAGAGGGGGAAATGATTAATTTATGGGAGAAAAGTGTTGCCCGAAGAGCGAGTTCCAAAGCTGGTAAGGACCAGTGGACCGCTCTGTTTTAAATGAAAGACTCAGAGTTCTGGCTGGGCTAGGTACAACCTCAATGCCATTGAAATGAGTAGATCTCAATATAAAGAAACTATCTGGAATTGGGAGAGCTTGAGGGAGAACAAGAGGTGATTACCATTCTCATTGGTAGGGAGGAGTGGTTTCTTTGGAAGAGTTTTTCTCAAACATATTTTCTAGTACAAAGAAGTATTGTAACCATTGCATAGAAGTTTATATGTACTTGTATAGTTATGTGAAGAGAAAAATATTGAATTTATAGTTTTTAATTACCCTGAATTGATAGATTTAATTTATGTGAAGATTTAGTAGATGTCTTTGGAGAAAGAGAAAAAATGTGTCATAAATCTGTACAAATCCATTGTTGAGAAAACAGAGCAGGTTATTTATGAAATGTATAAATGGCAAGGAAAATGTATATAAATTAATACACAAGAATGAGCCATGCAATGACTTAAGTAAAGCATAACTAAACTAGCAGTCAATTTAGAACCTATTAAAACTAATGGAAGTTAGGAACCCAAGAACAAGTCTCTTCTTGTTGACAATGAATAAGTTGACCGAAATCGTAATCCTATAGTTAAGTGAGAACTCTTATAGGTAATGGGGTGTTTGTGGAGGAAAACCGGTATACAAATTTCATGGAGGAGGAACTAATTAGTAGATGGATAATCCTTAGTAAATTGTAGTTTGAGTGGTTTAGTCTGATCAACCCGTGAAAGAGAGAGTTTAACCATAACTATAGGAATATATGTCTGGTGTATCAATCCTAGCTAAGGAAGAGAAAACAAAACCTAGTTGTTTAAAACAGGGTGACTGTACAAATAGGTTTATATGATGAATGAATACATTTATAAAATCAAAACCCATATTTAGTTTTGGGATTGCACCTTTGGAAAAAAAATACTATAAGACGAACCATTTATGAAGATGATTGAAAAAATACATACAATTCCAAATAATTACACAATAGTAATTGCAGGACCATTCTCAATTTAAAACAACTTCATTGGAAGGGGAAACATAAACCGTTAAAGTCACATGGAATGTAAACAACAAAGGTGGATGATAAAACATTGAATGCATTATTATTGACATGATATACATTTATAGTACTTTTTGTGACCATTGGGTTTCACATCCCAAGGTCTCTTGGACTCTCGTGGTTGTTCACATTCTAAACCAACCCATAGAGGATTAGGTGTCCAACATTCCCCCCCTTAATCCAAAGGGGTATGTATGAGTCCAAGAAGAGATTTGTAATACAAAATGTGAAAAAACATGCATGGTAGCACTAGGTTGAATGTGCTCTCTGAAATGTTGGTATAATGGGGGTGGCTTAAGGATGACCACCAACACTGGAACACTTAGTGCAGTTCTCGGAACTCTTCCAAGTCTAGCATTAAGCTCATATCTTCTACTAGAGGAAGTGCTCCTGATGCTTTAAAGAGGGAAACCTTCAACCATGAAAGGGAGGTCTCACCCTGCATAAAAGTGAGAAGCTCAACCTGAAAAGGGATGTCTCAACTTGAGATGGTTTAATGATGACCAACAACTCTGGAATGCTTAATGCAACTCCTGAAACTCTTCCAAAACTTGCAATAAGTTGAAGTCTTCTGCTAAAGGAAGTGTCCCCAATTCTTTGAAGAGGTATCACTGACTGAAGACATGCTCAATGGCATTTTTGTCTTTGGATACAACTCTAAATCTAGTATGGTAGGTTGTGGCTCAGGCTTGCTTGATGTGGCTTTGAAGCTTGTAGAAGACCATCATTCCCCCCTATCAGATACAAGGTGAGATGATGGAGAAAATTCAACTGCAAGATTGTTCAATACTCTAGAACAAGTTCTGACATATGACTGGAATATATTCTTGGTTGTTGATGCCCACTGCCAAGAAGCGATCCATCCAAGATGATTCTTTGTTCTTGCAGGAGGTTTGTTTTTGAAGCATCTGTTTGAAGAATGATTGGTTTTATGACAGTGCTTACATGGATGAAGATCAAAACAATGATCTCTCATATGGCCAACTCAGTCACAGTGTTGGCATTTTACAATCTGTTGTTGTTGTTGTGGAAGAGGGGCAGAATCTAGAACAACTGAAGGTCAACTGTCATGAAAGAATCCAACACTTTGAAACTTAATGGGATTTGAGTAATCTGGAATATGAAAGGACACATCCTTGTCATATCTAAGACCATTTTTGTGCTTGTTGTGGAGAAGCCCTTGCCAAGGTCTAATGACCAACTTGGGATGTGCAGACTGAATTTCTGCATCTACATTCACATCTACTCTTAAATCAGCCTCAACTTTACCATCTTGATTATTTTTTGCATGTTAATGGGAATCAATTTCTGACTCAAAAAGAGAATTGTTCTGAACATAAACAAGTTAGAATCATGACTATACTTCTATAACTCCTCTTGATGTAGTTGTGATTCAAGCTGCAAAAAATCAATCTATTCTTGTGCATATTGTAGACATGTTTGAATTTCTAAGAGAGAGCCTTTGTTGATGTTTACCTTCCCATCAGTAGTGGAATGTATCGAGGTATTTAATAAGTCTAATACATTACTAATTAAAGCCATTTTCACTTGCAACAAAAGAGTATTGCCTCTTTTCCTTTTTAAGGAAATTACTTACACCAAACTTTTCATTATAATTTCAATATCTAAATACATAATTCTGAATCACAACTCTGTAAAATTGTAATCATTTTATTAATGATTCAAAGAATTTCAAATGGTTCGTATTATATAGTAGAGAATGTTGTTAGTATTTTGGCTCAAGGAGTCATAATAATCTAGCTTTTCGTGGTTCTGATACTGCAATCTAACTACACAACAAACCTCACTAAAATATTAATAGCCCAACAAATGAAACCCACCCTTCAAGACATGGAGACTTCGAAATCCAGTGAATTGCCCGTGGGTTACCTGGCCAAATCTTTTGTAGGTGAATACCTGGTAGAGCACCTGAGGATAGACCACAAGAAGTTCAAGGGAAATTCATCCCCATAAGAATATGCAAACGTGCTGTCAAATAGATCAGTGGCTCTTAGTGCTTATCTCTGCTTGTGAGTGTGCTGTAATAGAGATGAAGACTCAAAGAGAGTTGCACCTTCTTCAAATCGACTGCTCTAAAGAAAATGATTAGAGCCTAGAAGCTTCAAAAATGGGAAGTATGGAGATTATGAGTAAAGAACTTTTGCTTGGGCCAAAACACATTCCTATTCCTCAAGTTTCATCATCAGGATGGTCTTTGACTACTGACTCTATTGAAGGCCACTCTATTCTTCATGACCATTACAAATTACTCCGTGAAAAATATGTTGAATATGCACATAAGGTGTATGTGGAACTCAAGTATCATGGCCTTCGGCTAAATAAAGTTGTGGATGATTAGTGATTGTGTTTGTGGGAAGTGAAAGAGAAGCTCCATGAAAACTATCTAAGAGAGTGAACTGTGAAGGTTGTTGAGGTAAACAGATAGCTAGAGGAGCCTTACAACCTTTTAAGCAAAGGTTTCAGTATATATACACTGAAATTGGGTCCAAGGCGCCTGAAAATAAAGCTAGTCTCTGACCTTCAAAACATTACAAATATTGAATGCTAGCAAGTAGTTTACCAATGCAGACCTCCACAGAGCACTGTCAGGGAATTCTCAATGAACTTATCACACTATCTCGCCATACCGTGTCCACTAAATCTCACTGGTATCGCAAGCCACGACAGCTCCAAGAAATTTTAAATAAGGGACAATGTTTATTTTTCTTTAGATATCCACTCTTCTCTAGTATGCGTCAAAATAATTGTTTACCGTAAGTGTTGTAGAGCTTTGTCAATGATGACATTCTAATGCGTTATTTTTCTTCAAGTGTTGGGAATAGTACTATTCAAGGGCAAGCTTGACATTAAGGAAATGGTTTTTTATTTGATACTCGCTTCATGGTCAGAAATTTTCTATTGGAAAATGTGCGAACATTCTGCTTCACTTTATGAGAAGATTTTCTTTTGCTAGGTACAAAGAAACTCTACAATTATTATCAAAATATCCTAATACAATGCTCATTTATATGGAAAACTAGAGTATTTTTCTGGGAAATATTTTCATCATTCTGGTCCTATGCCTTTAACCCATTAGATAAGATAGCAGATTGGTCTGTTATTGTAGTTTTGTAATAAATATTTATGTATGGGAAGAGGTAACATGCCTCAGAGAGTAGAGGGCGAGATTACTAAAATTGGAGACCTTGCTGATGGACAAAGATGGCAGGGAGTGTAATTCATTTTATTTTCACAACTGTATGCCACACATGCCAATTCTATTCAAGAAGAAGCTTAAACTGGGGACCTGCAAACCTAACACTATTCTTGGTTCTCCTCATAGAAGCTTTAATTAGGTGTGGATGGTGGCACTGAGCGGCCAAGCTAAAAGTGTGGGAGCTTAGAGGACAAATTCACCGACAGTAACATCCACTACCATTCATTTCTTGCTGGATTTCCCAAACTTTACATTGAGTATGAGGAGACCAGCTATTTTTTTTTTTGTAATTACAAATAGAAAGACCATAAATCAATTCCAAACCAAAGTCAAATTGGAGCAATTTTGAATTAGCTATGAACCATATGATATAAAGTGGCATGAACCAGTTGTTGTGTAGTTAAATCCCCTTTGCGGACAGAGGCGATCCCACTAGCCTAAATGGGGTCTAGCAACAATCAAAAAACACTAACACGCAAGTTCCTAATTACAAAGTAAAGACCGATGATGAGGGCCTACCTCGAATCCACTACTAGTATTTGTAGAAGAGTCGTCGTTGCCGTTCTTTCGCTTCAGCTGGTCACAATCCTCACGATCCTTGTGAACAGACACCTGCACATGCAAAGAACAACACAAATACAAGCATAAAATCCAAGAAATGCAACTATGTATCAGTCATAAAGGATACAACTCAAACATCATTATAAAGACAATAAGAGTGGAACCATAATGATAGTCGTCTATTATTATTGATAAACAAAAGAGAATACAACCAAGTTCTAATGTCAAATCCTCCTTTGGCTGGGTGATCGGCAACACATGCCTTGCAAAGCTTGTAGGGGATGGGGAACAAGCCTCTCTCTCCTTGGTTACTTGGACAAAGATCTCCTCATTAAAGATGTAGCCTTATGGGGATG